>JACJUY010000669.1:131833-203842 GCA_014220935.1 Platorchestia sp. MABIK
CCAAAAATGACGGGATTCAATACCTTTCTTGAACAAACTCTCCCCGCGTGGATGACTAACAAATATATCCCTCCTAACAGTATCCGTGATAAAAAGCATAATTGTACTTGCGCAGCGGTGAAACTCGTATCACAGATACGGTCATTATGGCTATCTTTATGAGCGTGACAGAGAAATGGAAGAAGCGGACTCCAAACAAATAAACCAAGGGTATTGTTATGTGGTAGCAGAGCCCGTGGAAATTCTTTGGACAATGTCATCATTAAGCTAGGTGGACCCGTGAAAAAATTCTGTCAATGTTACCTAACCAATGCTAACCTATCATGTCCTAATCTGACCAAACCTCTCCTAAACGAACCTATCCTGATAAAATGGCAAACATCTCAATGGATGTAAGGCCATCCTTCAATGTAACACTGAGGAATTCGGTATCCATGATACCGCACACTCAGGCATCTTATGTTTCTTAAGAAGCGGACACCAAACAGAGATATAAATAAATAAATAAATAAACACAGTCGGGTATTATTAGGTTAGATTACTATTACACACGGCCCGCTAAAAAATGACAGGATTAGATATAGGACCAACTGAGCTTTAACATGGCTTTCCCATGATTTCCCATGCTATTCTGTGGATTTCCTATACTTTCCGAAGTCTCAACTGCTGATATTCTATACAACCTAATCTAACCTACCAATACACGTGATGTTCATTCCGACTCTGAATCTGCCGGATCTGCTCACCCACTTTCGGCTGGTAGGTGTAACGCACAGACAAACGGACGGACGCGTATCTTATTATGGTACTAGTGTGCACGGCCCGCCAAAAATGAAGGGATTCCATATCTTTCTTGAAGAAATTTTTTAGATGTGGATGACAAACAAATATATCCATCCTAACAGTATCCGTGGTAAAAAATATTCTTGTACATGTGCACTGGTGAAATCGTATCACAGATACGGTCATTATAACTATCCTTATGAGCGTGAATGAGAAATGGAAGGAGCGGACTCCAAACCAATAAACCAAGGGTATTATTAGGTAGTAGCAGGACCCGTGCAAATTCCACTAACAATGTAATCGTTAAGCTATGTGGACCCGTGAAAAAATTCCGTCAACATTACTTACCTATCCTAACTTTTCATGTCCTCACCTAATCTATCCTGATAAAATGTCAAACATATCAATGCATGTAAGGCCATCTTTCAATACACTGAGGAATTCGGTATCCATGAGACCGCAAACTCAGACGTCCTATGTTTCTTAAGAAGCGGACACCAAACAGATATATAAATAAAAATATAAATAAATGCACAACGGGTATTATTAGGTTAGATAGATTAGGGAAGAAGTTTCTGAAAGAATTTGTGTGCCTTTTTCCTCGCTAAAAATTGGCTTATAGCTGTAAAACATTTTGTGGAATTTTTTAATGTTATTAATGTTTATCAAAGAATACGGATGTATAATATGCCATTTTCCCAAGGAAAGCACTCTTAGTAAATTTTCCAATTACATCAGATTTACTATATGATTTGAATGGTATCTACCTGTTTTAACACCTGTTAGGTAAGACATGTGGCTTCGCATGTGTGTATAAATTGAGCTCATTGCAGCTTTTAGTATTGAAGTTATTGATGATAGTTGGTCGAGTTGTTAGTTGTCCGAACCATTATGGTCGCTACTAGATTTCATTCAGATAAGTGTGAATTATTTGGGATGTTAAAGACAGAATATATGTAAAAATACTTATGTGTAAATTGAGCAAATGATTTTAGTGGAAGTATAGATTCTATTCCAGTTTCAGTTTTTTAAACTTCAACTCCTGAAATTTTTTCTTAGGTATATTTTTTATTACTACTGGTGAGTGAAAATGAGCAAGTAGTGTTTGTGGTGCCTGAATGTCTAGTCGATCTCGTAAGTGGGGTCGTTACTCCCGAACGCGCCCTCAAACGCTAAATTATGTATTAGATCAATTGTTCTCTCAATGTTGAATCTAGTGTACATTTTTCATCTGCGATCTTCCTTCTTTTCTGATTCGAAATTTATTTTCATGCGTGCTTCATTTAGCATGAATTTGATTAGTTTCTTTTCACTTTGATAGTATGCTTGACTTATTGAAATATAACACTTTAACGTGTGGCTCATTCATGCAGGAAACGATATCGTTTCAAGTGGTGGACACGCTGCTGTACTTCATGATGCTGTCAGACGTGGACCTCAAGTACTGCACACTGCAGAGCCTGGGCTCCGTGTGCATCAGGCACAACGAGCTCATGCTCACGGACAAGCTGCGGGACATGTACCACGAGCTGCTGCTCGATGGCAGACCCTCCTCCATCAAACTCAGGATACAGACCCTCAACAATATCGAGACCTTCCTCCAGGAAGAGGATATCAGGATGATGAAGGAGGATCAGGAGTGTGAGTACTTTGACAATTACTGTGGTTCTTCATTGCCCTAACCTTTGGTGTAGCTGCATTTTTTTTGCTGGATAAAACTATAGCAAACTAGTCTGTTTCACCATTTTGTGTGAAAAATTGCTGATAATGATTTGTAGTCATCAACGTATCTGTTACCCTGAAAGTTTAAGAGAATGATCCTAGTTTATTTTTAAGCGTGCTGTGTATTTTACACGGTTAGTTCTTCCCCCTTGGGACAAAGTTAAGTGTTTGAAAAATTTGTGGAAGAGCCTCCTAATTCAATTAAATCTTTGCTAGGGCTCTCAAATCGTGACTGTTTATTATGTCAGTTATTTTACATATGCAATTTCATATACTTCCGCGACCTTCTCGTATTTAACGTATGAAATGTGATGCTAATGAATAATTCCCAAAAACTATTTCATGTATGAAAATCTCATAATTATCAGGATTGGTACTGGTAGCTCGTGCTAACTGGAATGCGGTTCTCTTGTTTTGTTGCAGGGGCTAAAACCAAAACCCGAGAGAATCTAAAGGAGATGCACGACGTGCAGTCCGGCATGGCGTCTGCCATCATCCAGCTCTACCTGAAGCAGGTGCGAAGGACTCGGCTTTTGATTCACAATTGAAGTATTGTCGTATTTCTTTCTCATATGCTCGTGTTAGATTCGTGCTGTTCAATCTCTGAACATAGTATCATTTGAATATTGCTCATTCTTCCGGGGGGGTTTCAATATCATGAACTTTTTTCGTAACGAGTAGGTTCAAAGTAGGAACATTTATTAGTGGAGTAGGTTCAAACGTAATTTTGCTAGTATGTCTGTATTTTTGTCGTTTTTATGATTATTCACCCTTATGATTTTTTCGTTCATTTGTCTTTTTCATGAGTGCTGGTATAATATAAATCAAATCACAACTGGTCAAAGATGATTGTAGATTAGCAGTACAAAAGAATAATCAAAGTTAATTGCAGTGTTTACCTACCGTTATAATACATAATCACTACTACTTTTATGGCTCAGTGTTGTTGCTTAATTTAAAGCTAAATTTTCAAGTTATGATTATAATTTTCAAGTTATGAAGTTTTGAAATTGTAGCTGAAATATCTAGGTTACTTTTGGTGCTTGCAATCTTCCCTCTTCTTCCTCCAACATTCAAGTCTGCTGGTGCTTATATTTTAAAGCTTGTTTTCCCTGCGCAGGTGCTGGAGTGCTCAGTATCGAGCTCGTTGACGGTGCGTCACTCGTCGCTGCGGGTGACCCAGCTAGTGCTGGCGCAAGGTCTCGTGCATCCTGTGCAGATTGTGCCTTACCTGGTTTGCATGAGCACCGACTGCGAGGAGGTCATCGCTCACTCGGCTGACAAGCAGCTCCAGGTGCCTGCACTAAACTTAGCGCTCTCTTATGTGAAGTGATTTCTTGCTCTGCTTGTTATGTATGGTGTCAGTTAACTTTCATTCGTTACCCGTCATTATTGTTTATTATTGGGCTTCCTTGAACAGTGGGATTGTGTTATCGTTGTCCCATATAGCCATGGAAGAATAGCCTACTAGTCATAGTGAACAACCTGAGAGTATTATAGTAATTATTCAAAGTAAATTGCGCCCAACTGTCGTAAGAAAGACTATTTAGAGCTAAAGTAGACAGCTCGTTGAAGTATTTCTAGTATCAGAAAGTAGATGAATTAGAGTACTCGACAAAATATTGCGTTTTTGAAATGAAAGACGGTGATCGAATATCTATGTACTTCTGAAATAATTGTTGAATGAGATATTGCAACAATGAAAATATTCCTTTGTATTTTTCCAATGTAAATGTGTGCTAAAACTTTTCTTACCGTCTGGATTTATTAACAGCTCTTATTTTTTTTTAAACGCGTCTCTATATGAATATTCTTTTAGGTTGGTGTTGACACTCATCTTCGAGGTATAAAGTTCCCCAGAAATCACATGTTTACTTCGGATTATTTTATGGTTCCATAATTTTATCATGTTCTCTGATTTACCCGTCTTCTCCGGAGTGCTTAGCTCAGAAGCATCATTTCAAGTGAAATTGAGCTAACTTAATTACGGCGCAAATGATTATTACATGCACAGAGGTAGGCTGCTAGGGTTTGCTTTCTATACTCTCTGGCAACAAGTTGAGGATGAATTAGTTTTTCTCACCATCTTCCTTGTACTTTTCTTTTGCGTAGTGCATGTCTATTTTTAACCGTCGGCAAAAATGATTTATGGAAATACATGTTAGTGCTTTATTGTGTCGCAAGGAACCATGACTTGGCTCAGCATCAATATTATAAAGATATTACCTTCATTCCAAGTCATTAATTGTTAGCGATACATAAGAAAACCAAACGAAATCTTTTATTTTATGTGCCACTATACAATCTGACGCAGGGGTTTTCTAACCTCAGCAACTCGCGTTTGTTGATCCCTGTTAGAAACGTTCAACATTTTTAACTTTCATTCACGTCGCATTTTATTTTCAGGACATCGAGAAGAAGTACCCCGGATTCGTCGGCATGAAGGCCATGCAGGGCTTCCGTCTCTCGTACCGATTGCAGACGATGATCCAGAACAAGGAGCCCACGAGAGGGTACCGCCAGAAGGAAGGCGAAATACCGTCCGCACTTAACAGCTTCCTCTACAGCACCATGAGAGGCACCAAGCAACAGAGAAGAGCTGTCGCCATCTCACTCCTTAGGCAGTTTGATGAATTGGCGGTAAGTTTCATTAATCAAGGCATTGTAGTATTATAGGTATCTTAACTTGCTATAAGCAGCAGATTATGGTATAGGCAAAAACTCTTAAGTGTGCTGCTGTTGTGGAACATTCAGTGCCGTTGGTTATTGTGATAGTTGATTACTAGCACTGAAATATACGAGGATAAAATTGTGCTCTTTTTCCAACATTTAAATTTTCACCAAAACTTGAAAAAAGTAATGTCAGCTTCGTTGGCGCTACTATCACCTGAACCCTCACCAGTGAGCACAAATTGACTCGCGCCTCCTCCAGTGAGCACAAATTTTAAAATCGTATTCTTGAATTTTTTTGATGTTTTGTTCGTGATTACAGCGCACGCCTCTGAAGGAGCTGCTGTACATCGCCGACAACCTCGCCTACTTCCCGTACCAGGTGCTGGATGAGCCTCTCTTCATCATCTACCACATCGATCTCATGATTTCGACCATGGGGTCCAACCTCCTCCAGGCCTTCAGAGAAGTCAGTGCTCCATTCTTCTTAGTGGGAATACTGCTCACTTTTCTTCCGAAATAAAATCTACTGTGTATAAGGACTCTTTTAGCAATCGTTAGTTTTAACTTTAGTTTGAAATTTTCATTATAGTAGATTCAAATTAAATGAACTGCACCTCTCTCTGGTTTGTTTGTGTGTGGTTGTAGTTTGCAATCTAGAACAATCTGATGGTTATTCGATAAATTTTCCTCAGCATTCTTTTATTCATTTTCCAGAAAGTTCATCCCCCCTCAGGGGGATACAACTGTTGTATCTATGGGAATTAGCGCTCCCAGGGGGACTATGTGAGGGCCCGAGCTAAGGGTTAGGTAGGCTTCCTTTTTGTTGAAATAAAATAGGTTTTTGTTCTGTTACGGACCATCTTTTTTCGGTTCACTGCTGTCCTGTTTTTTTTCAACACCTACTACTTTCTTCTTCAACTTTGATCTTGTTTCATAAACTTCTTTCTCATCTTACTGTTTCTATGCCCTTTCTGCATAGATTCCACGTTCCCTAAACTCCATACTAAATGGTGCCTTCCTCCTTCCTCTCTTTGGATCGCCTTTGTAGCGGATAGGGAGGCTTAAACTAACTAATAATCTAATCCAGAAAGTTCATTAGGACTGGAAGCGAGATGAGATGTAACTGTTAGCGGATTTTATGGATGTTATTTATTTGTTATTTATGTTTATCGAAGTTAGACTGTGGATGCACAATATACCACCATGCCAAGGAAAGCACTTTTAGTATGTTGGACCCAGTGCACCACGCAGCCATCGGGCTGTGTACCGGAGCGTATTGGAGCTCCCCTGTAACCAGCTTCTGTGTGGAAAGCGGAAAGCCCTCGCTCAAGTTCAGGCGCATGCAATGATCGTTGCAGTACTCAGCTTGCTACAGCAACTTCTTCTTTCTCCAGCCTGCATTACTGTATGTGGCGACCAGGATGAGCGTCGATCTCCTTCCCCTTTTATCTGCCTTCATCTATTGATTATGTCATGCTCATGAATGCCGAGCACATCTCACTCATGAAGATCCTGCTCGTGCTCATTACAAGTACACCCATGTGGTGTATTCCAGTTTCCACGTTTCATGCAGCCTGTAAGATTCCCAAGAAGGACCTGCTATTGACTTTAGTCTTGATGTGAACCTTCTTGGACCATTTGTTGGCAGAGCATTCGATTCAAAGGAAGATGCACAAAGATGGCTTCAAAATGAATCGATCGGTTGGTTGTGCTGCGGCCTCCGGTGACTGTGTACAAACTTGAAAGCTTCTGCGGAAAACTTCTATCTTCTCGGCAGAACTATATGCGGCATCTAAGGCTCTGGACTTTGTAGCAAAATTCTACACTTCCCTTTTGTCATTTTCACCGATTCTAAAAGTATGCAAGTTACGTTAGGCCAGAAGCCCTGAGCAATCGCAAGTTTTCTCGGTGCCGGGCCATGTGGGGGTGCCTGGAAACGAGAGAGCTGATTTATCGGATGTCGCGCGCTACTGTATCTGATACAGGCCAATTAACCTGGGTGTCCCATGTATAGGGATAAATACCCCATCATTGAGTCTTTGATACGTAAATTATGGCAACAGCGCTGGGACCTGAAGGCTAACAATAAACTTAGGACAATTAAGCCTTAAATACAAGAATGGACCTCAGTGGAATGCCGTAGTCGACGCCTGCAGGTAGTTCTACTTCTATTAAGTATTGGACATAGCCGTCTCTCCCATGGCCATCTATTGGAGTGCTCGCCTCAGCTGTTGACCGTGCAACGTCTGCTTACCGAATGCCTTAACGTTGCTGCTGCCAGATGGGACTGTTTTCCTCATCTCTGGGATGCTGACACTGCAATGCTGCTCGTTGGGATGCTGCGCGAACCTCTTCGTTCTCGCTTCAACGTTAACGCGCTGGCCACGTTCTTTGTGTGATGCAATATTCTTAGTAAACTATAAATACGGCCCCACACAATGAAAAGTTAAACTTGTTGACATAACCTTGTGAAATCAAAAGTCTAGAGACACTACCTTCAAAGCGGAGTTGGATGCTCTGACTGGGCGATGTAGTCCGGAAGTGTATTTGGTTCCCTGTTAACCTCGAACAAGAGTAATTGCTGGAAAGTTGAAAATTTGAGTATGCACTGCTTTTCTGATTAGAGTAGTAAAATAAACTATCCAAGCACTCTGTGCTGTCATTCTCTGGACTGAGGGGGTTCCAGCCGGGTCCCCCGCTTTGGGTAATGGGCTACCACTTGTAAAATTCAGCACGCGTAGGGCATGTAAAAGTTGGCCAACGTGGGCCCTTAAGAGGAAACCCGTAGCAATACCACCTACTGGCTCAGCAAGCTACCAACAATGTACCGAAAAGGGGCTTCAGTTATGTAGATTGTAAGGACACTAAGGAGTTCCTTAAAATATGACGTAGAAACAGATTAGGTGGAGAAAGGTCTTCATTATTATATTTGTATTCTAAAATAACTTCAATCGGATTGGAAACGGGTATATTAGTAAACAAGGATTCAACATCTAATGAAGCTATTATACCGCTCGACTCGGGACTGCAGTCTTGAGCATTCTTATCAGTTTCAAATTTACTGGCCCCAACTTGCTATTCTAGTCCTGCACTCAGTCTTCTCTTGACATGTATGGGTTACGTGGGAAGAAGCGTTACTTTTCTTGGGTGAGGGGGAGGGAATTTTTTTGAAGTTCCTTTCTGGTTTCTTGTCCAAAAGCATTCAATTTTGATATCATGTGTACCATAACTCAAGTGGTAGCTGCATCCATGAAACAGAATTACCATATTGTTATTTATTACTGATAGTTACCTACAGACATTTACAATGAAACATTTAAAACTGCTGTGTCTTGAATTTCCCCTTCTGACCTAACCTATGCATCTCATCTCAAAAAATTTAGCTGCAGATCTCTACACTTCGTGAAAATTAATACATACAATTCACTAATTCTTAATATTCGTGAATATTAATACACTCTATGCAGACAATACACTTCGTGTATTGTCTTCGTGTATTGTCAATACACTTCGTGTATTGTCTGCATGAAAATCACTGTTAGAATATTCTAAAACCCAGAAAATTCTGAAGCATTTCTTGACGCTCGTAACTTGGCTACAGGCGCTGTTGCCTCCGCCGGACGCGGACGTCAAGTACAACCCTGAGACGGGTCGGCCCGAGTACCTGGACGACGACGCAGACGACGACTGCGAGAGCTTGCTAACGCGTTGCCCGGTGGACATGTCGCCGCTGCTGGACTCCATGCAGGCCTTCCAGGGCTGTCTGCTGTTGCTCGTGCTCAAAGAGTACTTGAAGGAGGTCTACGGCATCACTGATGGGTCAGTCAACGGCCTTTCTTCTTTACTATTTTGTGCAATACTTTGGTTTAGGTTCTGTTGCTTTTTGATGAATTTCTTTTTGCACCTACTGTTCTCTTCGAAATCCTGGCCATATTTCCTTGTCTAACTAATTTTAACTAAATGAGTTTTTATATTGAATAGCTTTCAAACAGTCTAAGGGTGGTTAAAATGTTGTTATTATAATTGTGTAAAGTTTTGTAATGGAATGTTATTAATGTATAAACACAATCATTTCTACTCTCTACGATGTCAGTTGTGTTCAATTCTTCCAAAATATTCGGATCCCAGTATGCTATTTGTCTTGTGGTTCAAGTGTAACCGTTTATAATTTAGTTGAAATTATGACTTGATTCAATATTCTGTCATACTTGTTTTTGTTTTTGTTTAGTTCCTATTCAGATTGAAGTCTGGTGAAAAGTATGAGACTTGGAAATGAATAAGTTCGTTTGTTGGAAACTTGATGTAAAATAAGCTGCGTAATGAAAAAAAATGCATTTTAAACTTAACTCTTGCAAAAACACAAGCAGACGAACTTTTTATCAGCGTAGCGTGTGCTGAATTTTGTCTGTTCAGTAATGGTGAGATTTTTTTTTACAGGAAAATTGGGCAGTACTCTCCGTCAGACTCGACGAAGCAATACGAGAAGGGCTGCAGCAAGAAAAGCACCGCAAAGTTCAACCCAAAACAAACCCTGCAGCGGATGAAAGAAAATGTGCAGCAGGAGCCCAGAGAGATGAATGACCAGGCCAAGTTAGCGGTCATCGAGGAATATCTTGACGTGAGGAAATGCTCTTTAGAATTTCCTTTCAAATCTGGAATAAGCTCTGTGATGTTAATTTTAGCTGTGTAGTTGTTTGCGTAGATGCTTTGTTTTGACCTCATGTTTTACGAAATACGTTTGTAATTCGTTGCATGGTCACTAATGAACAGTGTAGACAATAAAATGTACAGAAAAAATCTCCAATTGACGTTTCTTAGAGTGCCTGAGTCAGTAGTTAAAATGGAGGGTGTGGTGAAAGTTCCAATAAAAAATGCAGCATATTTCTTGCCGATTATGGGATGCGAAGTAAGAGCTCAATGGAAGTAAAAATAATGAATATTTTGCCTCCAGTAGAAGATATACTTACTTCAGTCGCCTACTCTATTTCCCGAAATATAGCTGTTATTTTAACTGTGCTTGAACCTTTACAGAAAAAAATGGCTGTGCACGAGGAAAATTTTGCTAAAATACCAATGAAAACAATTCCGTTCACTTGAATGGTGCAAGACGTCCCTAAAATGACAGTATGCTCTGAAACAAAACTATAGTAGGAGCAGCAGTAATCGCATTTATGACATCCGTTCAATCAATGACGAATTTCATTCGTGCAGTTCAAGGCGTTGATGCTGAAGATCGACCCGGAAGACGATGAGGACGAAGACGGGGATGAAATCCTAAATCCTGACGGCACCGTCAACCGCCTGGCAACTCGGGCCAGTCAGCAACAGGAGGCACGGGATACCGTCATTCTACTCCCTGGCACTCATGATGGCTGGCAGGTATGTGTGACTTGTGCTACAGGGTGTGCAACAGTGGCCAAGTGGGTGTTTGTAGAGCAGTGTGTGCAACAATTTTAGGCGTACAGTATAACTTCGGCTTGTAGCCTAGGCATGCACCCCACAGGAAAGAAGGGCACCCCAAAGAAAATACCCCACACATTATTAAAATACTGTGTGGGGTATTTTCCAGGCTTATAGCTCGCATAATGCAAGGTTACTGAGCTTCAGCAGGTGCTGTTTGGTAGTAGCTGCTTACATACCCTCACCCATCTCCGCGCACAACAAGCACTTTGATGTGAGGGAAAGATTGCTGATGCTCATGTGATATGCACCACACACTTGAGTTTCCTTGATCCTGTTTTTGTACCATAGGTTTTTATCAACTTGGACTCGGTTATTATTTCTGTTGTGTATATTTTTTGTAGTTTTAATTTATTGCAACGTTTACTTTCTTTGCAAAAATGTGTTTCTGTAAAATAAATAATCAGAAGTTTTACGCTTCAAGCTAAGTTTGCATTCTCTAACAGTTTATATTTTAGAATGATGATGATATTTAGGAAAAATTTAATTCATCCTAACCTACACCCACTCTCAAAGCCCACACTCATGAAAGCGTGCCTATATCAGTAAAGCTTACGTGCCTTTTAAACCATATTGATGCATTGATTGAGATTTGTTGAGAAGAACACACTCGAGAAGAAAGACAGCAGTTAGATTTCTGAGGTTAGAGTGGGCACCTGAATATGGAGCATTGAGTAGCGGCACTGTGTCGATGTGAGCAGGAGCGGCCGAAGGACAACAGCCGAGAGATGGTGGCACAGGGCTACACTGACGCTGCTGGCCACCCTAACCTCGACCCTGGCGCGCCCCCGCTGGGCTCCATGCCTCCGCCTGCCGTCGCACCCTCCGCCAACAACAGAACACCCATCAAGCCCCTCACAATCAAAACATCCCAAATAACTCCGCATCATAAGAGGTGGGTGTTCAGTACCTTCTCCATGTCGCACAAGACTTTCTCAAATGAAATCATGGTTCTCGATATATTACTATCTACCGTTTATTTTGTGTGAAGGTGAAAGTGCGTGAAGGTAAGGGGTTTTCAGCTATGAGGAAAGTTATTATCTATCATCGCTTATGGGATCTCCCTATTATTTTGTGCAAGACCTGATCTTAACATGTATACAAGTTTTATACTCTCGTGGGGACGTTTGAGTCTAACAAAGACTTACACTATATCCCATCGCTTCTTTATGTATGTGTCTAAAGTTATTGCATCGAGCGTAATGGATGATACACTCGATAACCCTTTAAATTACTAAAGCATCAGTACGAGTGTTGATTAGTGTTATTTTCAATTCAGTGCATCAAACCAACTTGAATTTTGTTTTACGTCTGCCTCTGGCTCTTGAAATATTGCTTTCATGAAGGTAAGTACAAGATGGCCAATAGGTAACTCGGTCTTTTGAAAATCGTAAAGAAAACTATTGAACTTTACGGGTTGGGGATTATGTAAAACGATGCAAGAGAGTTTGGAATTTCTTTCACACGTTAAGTGTGGAATAATGTTTTAGATGAACACCATCAGCGCTGCTTGAAATACGCCATTGTTTCATTGTTTGTAGTACCATTGTTTCAGACGTTTCGTTGTATCATAGCTTAGTTTTTTTATTCGTATTCTTCGAATTTATAACTTATTCTATATTGTTCCATCTTAAGGCGACCTATTTTAGTTTAACTTATTACATTCGATTCAATCTTGCCCTAAACTAACCCATCTGAATTTGGTTGTGATCTCACTCTGACTATTTTGTCCTAGCTTAAAGCTAACTTAACTTATCCTAACATATCCTAACTAAAGCTTGAATTTGACTTGCCTCACGGCAGTTGAGTCGGTAACGACAATTACCACACATCAGTCGATTTGAAACTGTATCATTACCATTAGTATTGCTACGATTGCGTAAATTCTTTAAAAATCCGGTCTCTCACAGCTACATTGAATTAGAAGTGTTAACTGCGTGGTAATTTACTTAGTCATTGAAGTAAAGAATCATTTTCTTTCAGTATCGGATCTATAATACACACTTGCTCAACAGCGAAAATAAAATTTGGTGTATGCAATTTTAGAAAGCGTAATTTTAACAGAAAGCCCAGCCCTTTGTACTTGAACCTATTCTAAACCTAAACTAAACTTTCCTTTGATTCACTACAATACATTTTTTTGAATGGCAGCACGGATGCTAAGACTAATTTTGTCCCTCAAAATAAGAAATTATGCTAAAATATGTTATATTTATTACGTTCTTTAAGTTTGATGTTATTCTCGTTTGTGTAGCTCTCGGTCGCACCGATCCCACCATCGCAGCAGTTCTAGTTCTCACAAGAAACACAAGAAGAAGAAAAAACGCAAAAGAATCGCAGATTCGGATGAGGAAGATGACGACGACAGTGACAGCGATGGTGACTGGGCGTAAGCTGGAGCTCAAGGGCTCACCACCACTCTTAACACCATCATCTTCATCACAACCACCTCTCGTCATATGTAATATTTCTCTCATGTCTTCATCGTAGCACAGTGATGCTGCTGCTCCTGTTTATACTGTTGTTAAATCTATAGTATTTGTATTATAAACTCGCGACGATGTGCGGAGGCTCCACTGGTAGCCTGTAATAAGTGCATTGTTTCTGTCCAGATGGTCTCTGTGAAATTCCGCTGGAAGGAAAATTGTTTTTTTTTTCAATCTTTTCTGCTCACTTGGTTCAGACTAATAATATTTATATTTTATAATCCCTGTGAAATTCCGCAAAATCTGTCGCCACACCATCCAGTCCTTTCGAGAAGTATAAAGACACATCCCTTGAACTTCTTAAAAATGAACTTGATGAAAAAGATAAGAGTGCTTGCACGTTAGTCGTGAAGTAATTTTTCTTGTACCTGTATTTTCGACTCATAAAGCTGTATGGTTATTAGTTTTTTGTATCCTATGCACGTCGTAAAAATATATCGAGGGCCGAGAATGTGACAACCACGGACTAACGAGTCTTGCAACTTATCAGGCAACAGCTACCTAGCATTTGTTGCTTGGAATTACAGCTGCGAGTGTATTTATATAGCTTAAAAAGGAACTTCCTTCAGTATATGACCAACTAAGCTACTTAGCCATTATTCTTATTTCTGTGTGATATCTCGGACGCCTATGCATTGCTATTATTTATTTTTAGACGTGCACAATGAGGTGGGGCAGTTTTATTTATTTCGTTCTATTCTTAAGTAATTCATTTTGACCAACGTTGTTTTTAATCATTAGCAACATGTTGGATTTTATGGGTACATACATCAATTTTCTTTTAAATATGCTTTCACATCTTCAATTGTATTAGTTTTGATTATATTCACGTCATTTGATAATTAGGATTTTATTTCGGAGAGACGATCTTTACCTTTATAGAAATTTTGGCCGTGAAGTCGCTTTATCGGATGCGACCCATTTTTCCCTCAATACAGCGTTTTTGCAAAGCTAGAAAAGTTTAGTTTTACTTTGAGCTTTGAAAATATCAATTGTTTATGTATATTATTCCCTAGCAGATTTCATCGATCGTCTAGAACTTTTCAGCGGTTTTTTTAGTAGTTCGTCTAAAGATTCTCTAACGTTAATTGCATTTATGTCCTGTACTTTTTAAACACATTGACAGTTATTGGTATTGACAGTTATTACTTTCATTTAGCACTTTTCACTGACGTTAAGACGGAATTGATGATTATGCTGTTATTTTACTCCTTTAACTGTCGTTCAGAAATTAAAGTCTACGAAGAAAGCAAAGAATCTATGGAAAAGAAAATTGATTGCGTATGTGGTGCTTTTGCTGGCGCATGAGTGCACCTAAATAATTTTTTTATCTAACTGGGTTTTGCGTTAGTCTCTTTTTCATGTATACAAAAAGAAGTGAAAGTTATCGTGTATCTCTGACGGGTTTGTTTTTTGTATGTTCAGGTATTGCGAAATTTCAGGGATTTTTAATGAATGGTTTGTTGCTCATTGTACATTCTCAGTTTAGCCTCTATTTTTATGGGTGTCTCCATGTTGCATTTATTTATAACTAAACTCATTGTCACTTCAGTTCTTACGTTGTCTCGTACAAGTTGAGGTCGTTTACGGCACTGGGTAATTTGTGTAAAGTAAGGCTCGTTGGTATTACTCACTAGCAGCCGGGAGTCGAAGGATGCTTGCCAAATTACAGGCTCCCTTACGCTCTGCAGCATGCCAACAATATTGCTGACAAATCGAGAATACAAACTATGATGTGTGATTGTACATTCAAGCAAATATTTTTTAATAACACTGACTAATCGAAAGTAAAAATGTAAATGGATTTGATGCAACACCAGTTTCTTCCTTTTGTTATTCATAGTTGGTACCAGCATGCTTCTTTATAATTAAAAATTCGGGTTGTTAGGTAATCGTTTCGTTTATAATTAATCTTTACTTGAACGTCATTTCTAAGAGACCTTACAAAAATACAATATTAACTTTTACCTTGATTTGTAGCCCCGGTGTTGAAGCTAACGTGTGCAGTACGACGGAGTTGTGAAGTACGTTTACTTATGCAAGTATCGTGTCGAGGCATAGTGGGATGCATGCATCTGAGAATTGTTCTTTAATTCCATAATTTTATGTGAATGATGTCCATGTTAGCTTCAAACAAACTCGTTTTCTAGTAGGACACTTCATTTTTTATGGTTATGATCAAGTAGGGCTTGTAAACTAACAAGTTTGTAGAGAACATGTCCTGCCATTGGGTTGTGTGACATACATGCTTATGACATTTTGTGCGAGTGGACGCATGTACATATATTGTAACTCTACGCACACCACTTCACCGCTTTCGAAAAGGTGTCATGCAGAACATAACTTTACGATGTATACTGTCCTTAAAATTGTAGTCATAGCACGTCGGTGGCGATCTATTTTGGTACGTTCAGTGTTTCTTTGTATATATTGCTATTACTTTTCTATGAAAGTGTGAGGAAAATGACGTGCGTTGACACTTTTGTAATATTGTATAAAAGTGATGAAAGTGGATTGTAAATGTCTCAAACTGTCACTGCAGAGAAGCATTCAACTTTTTGTATGGTCAATGTACAGACAAATGGAAGTATAGTTTACAAAAGTAGCTTTAATTAAACGTGCTTGCGCAACACGCGTGTCGTGACTGTTGAATGAGCAACCTTGCTCTGGAAGAAGCGTAAAAATCTTGTAGTTTTTTGTGCAGCTCCTTCCTCACACTCGCTGTAGAAATGCCTAGTAAATTATGTAGTTCAGTCTCAAGAGTTTTTTGTGTCCCTTCATTTAATGACT
This sequence comes from Platorchestia sp. MABIK, assembly GCA_014220935.1. Lineage (NCBI taxonomy): Eukaryota > Metazoa > Arthropoda > Malacostraca > Amphipoda > Talitridae > Platorchestia > Platorchestia sp. MABIK. The sequence goes on from JACJUY010000669.1 coordinate 147,748, forward strand.
GCGTTAGTTGAGTTACGCTTGAAGTCAAGCTTTCGCAACGCTATTCGTTTGCTGGAAAATTCGGTTGCATTAACTTATGCCGTCAGCTAGAATTCAGAAAGACACAGAACATTGTCTCGAGCTGAGACATTTGCTTTAGTCGTGTAGGTCTTACACTTGATGGAGAAAATAATTTTCTGATAGATGAATTAAGTTCGGTTCGGGACCTTTGTAACGAATACGTATAACTTTGTGGATACCGAAATAGGCACCAGAATCTGTAAGGGTATGTATAGTATGCTGCTATTTGTTATCGCTGTCGTACTCAGTTGAGGGGCACATTACTTTCACCGAGTCACAGAATAAGCAAATGTATTAAACACAAGTATAACGGCTAATGTAACCGGCCGACAAACCAAAATTGGCTTCGAAGTTGTAAAAAACTGAATATTTTGAAGTTTTTGCCATTTTAACTGATCATTGAATTTCGTGCATCCGTACTTCATTTTCAACTCGTGTTCCTTAATATCACCTAGCTTAATTTAGGATTATAGAATTATCTCAATCACAACTTTAACTTACCATCTCTGTAGCACTCATCTTCTCTATTTCACTGAGCTTTTGTTTACTCCGGAATACAAAAGATTTGTTCACTGCCGCCTCACACACAATCTAGCAGCGAAAATGAAAGCTCGTCTGCTTTATCTCTTTTTATTATCACAGAAACATGATTGTTCCAAAAAATCTTGGTTCACTTTATAATACAGAACAATGAGAGCTGTTGAAAATGAGTGTCTGACTTTCAAAAGCCAAACAAAGCGGCTGAGGTGTCCCTTCAAACATACTGTACTTGTAGGTAAGTAAGCGGCATTTAAGTAGTGCCTTCTTAATTAATGCATACGTCACTTCTTATATATCTCATTCGATAAGTATTCAATGCGAAAGAATATTGCCTTTCTAGGGAGAAGAGAACAGTTTACTTCTTGGGGCTGCATGCAGGGTTTTAGAAATGGTCAGATAGTAAGAAACCTTACACCTTACCAGAAGAATGATAAAATATTCCCGCGTTCTTCACAAACAACGAAAATGGCGATTATTCACAAAAAATTTCTGCTAGGAGCAATCAAATTTCATATGTTCTATGAGCTCTAATTTTAACATTTCTAGAGGTATTGTCCAAGCACTTTATAAATCATGGCGTTCATTAATTATATTCATGCATAAATCGCGTCTTCACTAGACTAGAGATTTCCGGGCGTATCGTATGTAGACCGCATGCATCACAAACCTTTATATCTGTTTAGGAAAATAATCGCTCTATTTTATTAGCTTTTCGGTCGAACATCAGAACACTGTTCAATTCTCAAGGATTAACGATGTAGGTATAAAATTGTGAACTAATGTCAAAGGCTTGAAAACCACGTTTTGAAATCTTCAAGTCAGCTTTCAAAACTTAGTGATGGCAGAAAATACGACGCATAATTAGAGCACACTTTTTAGAGACAACTGAAAGTTCCTCCTGAATTCTTCAGAATATTTAGTTCCACATGAAACAAGCCATACATTACAGTGAGGTAAAATTATACGATTCTAGAAGTTTTTAGGAAATTAAACGCATCAAACTGAACACGACTAATTCACCAGTTAATTTCTCTTTTAGAAATGCAACTGTTGAAAAAGAAATACGAACTAATTTCTGAAGAAAACTTAGCTGCACTCGATAGGACTTGAAACAAAATTCTTGAGCAAAATAATTCAGTCTTGAAACGTATGAGAACTTTCAAGCAAACTAAATTAAATTCTAGTCAAAAAGCCACTGCATCGGGGTTCATTTGCTAGCAAAAAGTTTTTAAAAATTGCCATAAATTTTGCAACGCTTGATTTAAAACTGCGATGCTTAATGAGAGGCACCGGGGCTTCATGCTGTTCTGAGGATGCTGTTAAGTGTGGAAGTCGCATGCCTCAAGATGAAAACGGTTTCTCTGAATCAGAAGTTTACACAGTTATACACATATAGTTGTTTTCTCAGTAAACCTTTAGAGAGAAATTTTGCTCGCAAGGATCACGACGACAAAATCTCGAATCGCTTCGCCTGTTGTGTAAGCGTAAAGGGCCGTTTACACTAGGGGACATTTTAGCTGTGAGGCGCCACATGTGTATACGAGTTTCACCACTAGGCTCATATTTGTGTGTGTGTACATGAAGTTCTCTATTCGCTATGATCGAATTCGTGAGGCGCGACACTCAAGAGCCTTGCAACTACCGTGGCGAATAGGGAACTTCGTATACACACGCACAAATATGAGCCTTAGTGGTATCTCGTATACACGTGTCGCGCCTCGCGGCCCAAATGTCCCCTAGTGTAAACGGCCCGTGATGAAAATCTTACACAACTGCGCCAGTGGCTCAAAAACCCCTAGTCAAATGAGCCATAAATCAAGGACGATGAGGCAGCTAGATTGTAGGAACCACTGGAATAGTAGACTTGACAGAATTTGATTGAGACGACAGGAGTGAATTTGTTTTAAAAGAAGTAAGCAAGTGTTATAAGTTATAAGTTTTAACAATGGATGGCGTTCTACACAAAAAACTACGCACAGATATTGGTTCAAATGAAAGCAGTTTGCCAACAGTTGCACATAGTAGGATATCTGTAAAAGTTCTCATCCTGCAGAATCGTGTAACATCGTTTGCAATCATACTGGAGTTGGCTGCAAGAATTCTCATTTTAAAATGTTGAGAGCTTAATTTACGACGAAGCTTAATGCAGGGCTTACATGAACACAACGAATTCGGAGCGAACTTGAAAATGTGAAAAAGTCCCCAAATTTGAAATGAATATGGAAAGAAATATCTAGAATGCTCGGAGTTGAAATCATAGAAGCATAATTAAAAAATGTTTTCACCATAAATTGAACAAATAGAACTATTATTTAATTTCAAGCATTAAAAATGATAGGACGGATGAATTGTGGACTTCGAGAATATTTGCAAATTAGGAAATATTTTACACTGACCTAATAATCAGGAGAGCAAGGAAATATTCATGTTTTGCGAGAGATTGGGTTTGATACATCAGGAATGAAGTATCAATTCCAGTTCTTGCGTGCTCAAGTGCGTTTGCAGAGGAATTCAAGTTCAGACCTAAGCAATACTATAGAGATGAAAACATGAAAATTTTCCCTGATGGTACTCAAATTTTAAGACTGAATATAACCGTTACGGTAATTATTTCTTGAAAATTATACGTCACTGTCAGACGAAAATTCTGACGCTAGTTTCTCAATTTACGTAGCAACACAAGCAAAAAGTTGGAATTCCGTTAACATTAGAATTACATGAAATAATCTAAACAAAAAGGACACGCTCAATATGTTTCTGAGTGGCTCGAGTTCGATGCATGAAGAATAGAAATACCATCAGATGTTCCAAAAGCCATACAATACAACTATCATTGTTTCATTCGTCTCAAAATAAATTTCAAAATCCAAACATTGATTTTAGAATTTTAAATTATTTTGAAATGTGAAGTGTCTCACTAGTATAGCTATGCGAAAATTTAGCAAATAACGTAGGTTTAATTATGGGAAGAAAATTACTTTAAAATCAATTATTTTTCCGAATTCACCATTTGAAATATACTATGTGCCATTTTAAAGATAACTCTCGTAGAATTTATGTATAATTATCCTGATCTCAATAGTGAAATACATTTAGAGAAAAGATTTATGTCGTATTCGTCAAGTCTGAGATATGTTGCAGCGAAGAATTGGTTGGAGGGCTGCCTAATCACTGGAGAATAAGCTTTCTTCAACAACGTACAATGAGTCAATTCAACATTAGCAAAGTTTGCCAAGTAATAAAAAATCTCCTAGTGGATTTCTTAACATAGATAGAAGCGCAACCCTTAACACATTACATAACGCTATATAACACTAGCAATATACAACTTCAATATGGTAAACAAGATTGAATGAAAGTCCATACAAGAAAAAAGAACTAAACGCAGATGAGTTAAATGACTTTACAGATGTAAGTTGTGAAAAGAACTTTTCATTCAGTCATTTCAACTTTGGTATTTATCATAAATATAGAAGTGTATCAATAATAATAGTGAGCGTTAGTATCATACAAGAGATTTAGTGGCTTCAGATGGAACAGTTCGCAGCCGCCAGAAATATGACTTATTATTAAAGTCTTCCGTGGATAAAGAACAACCGCATAACATTCCAAGGGTAGAATTACATAAGTGCCTGATAGACTGACAGTAATATCAAACGTGTCTGAAAAAAAAAATTGATTCAGGATAATTCTGCCAACTGGAGAACCATTTCACATTCATGATGTTGAGTCAATCTGTTCCGAACACCACGAACAATTTGACGCTCCTTAGGGTGAAAGTAACAGGTATTCAAGAATATTTTCTATATCATTCTTGAGAATTCAAACTCAGTGTTAGCAACTGGTGAACATATACAAATCCCACTAAACTCTTATCAGCGACCTCGTAACAGGCGAAAATGAGGGCACGGTGAGGGAGAAGTGAGGGAGACACTACAGCCAGTCTTGAGCGAATTTTTAGAAATTAATCCAATAATCTCCATCCAACAAACCTGGGGACGTTTAACCTCTTGTTTGTATTCTACGACGACATTCAGTTTGTATCCGTTATTTCCAGCTGATGCAGGAACTTAGAAATTACAAGTCCGCCCTTGGGAGCGGGAAAACAAAACAAGGAAAAATAAGATAATACATTGTGATTCGAAATCAAATAAAAAGACTCCGTCATTCTTCAGTCAAACGCAAAAACCTCCTTAAGAATTTCCACTTGTGTTTAAGGGCAGCCTACTCTGCATGAACAAATGCTCTTGATAGGCTTTAATTTTTCTCAAGTTAACATAAAAAGTGTGTAAATGTATTCATGTGGGAGTACGTTTAACAAGCTAATTTTGGAATCTGCGTTTCAATATTCTTAATGCATAGTTATCAAAATTTCTAAAAAAAAATTACATAACTAAACTATACAATAGCAATTACATTATTCTTTGTGAATAAAAATCTACTCCCACAAAACAAATCAGAGTTACCGCTGACCTGTGAAATATGCGGGCTCTGACGAGCGATACGATCCCATTCATTTATGGGTTCAAATTTTCTTTAGTTTCGAAACATAGGAAAGGAATTAGCTTAAGTTTTATGAAATGAAAATAACCTAGTTTCAAGTCCGGATTTGGGATACGGATATGAAGAAACTACAATTTTTACTTATTCACTAAATTTGAAGTTTATGTTTACCGGTAGATTTGAATAGGATAGCCCCAAATACATTAATACACGTTCAAATAATATTCCATTGAAAGTTGAACTTCAATATGAAACATTCAACGAAAAATCGAAAAACAATCCGATAACCACTCTCATTTTCTTTTTCCGAGCTGAGGTGAAAACGTGTACTGCACTAGGTTATTTAAAGTTCACTTTCCAAATTGCACTGCTGATGAATATTAATTGGTAAACATGACCAATTTTCATTGAAATATAATCTGAAATGCTGATAAATGCGCAGTATTAAAAAATTTCGGCTAATTTTGTCGAAATGATGTCATCTTAACAACACTGAACACTAAATCGGAGGTGTCGTAATGAAACACGATACGGGTCGGCAAATACTCGAAGACAGTTTTCAAAATATACATTCGTAAGAGCTGAAAATTATAATAAGCAAAATGCTTCAGAATAATTTTGCGAAAATTTTGGTATTCAATGTCGAGGAAAGCCGTAACCTCAATTTTCCAGGCAACTTTGATGTGTAATACTCAATGATTTGCACAAGCAAAAAATTGATTTGCAATTACAGAAAAATGAAATCAAACTTAGGCTTCCATAAGCAAACGTGAGCACACGTAAAATTCATTCAGAGACAAACACGTGTCTTTTAAGAACTTGACATAATTATAATGTGAAACAAATAATTCCCAAGGTGGATGGTGCTTCTACCTTAAATAATACTTGCATCAGGAGTTTTGTCTGTGCCTCGTTCGTTATTTTTTAATGATAGGGCATGTTACATTGCATACTTCGCGATAAATGGCCATGTGCGTCGTAAAACTAAATCGGATATTATATATATTACACCAAACGTTGTGCAACCAGATGTTCAGCACAACAATTGTAAATTTTTTTTTGATGTGAATGAAATCTCAAGATTTCAATTTCAGCTAAAGCTTCAAAATCGTGAATTTACTATATGATATAGGGGAAAAAAATTTGATACATTTTAGTCTTGAACTTTCGTGAGGGCAGACGGAGAAAAACTTGGTGAAATACTTGAATTTAGAATAGTCAACATACTGACGAACATCAATCTATCGTTCAATTTCAGCACTATATCATTGTTTTTACTTTGTCTGTTCGGAGGTTTGAAATAAAAATAATTCAGAATCAACTTCTGGCCAAACTTCTCGGAAAGATGAGACATTTTTTGAATTCGAAACGAGTTCAAAGTACATACATCTTTACAATGAACTACATATATTATAACATATTATCAAAGTATGTCCGCATGAATATTGGCAATACACGCTCACTTCTGTACTACTCATCTGCCCCTCAGAAATGCTTGAGGAATAAATTTGAAGGTTGAACAACGTTGGCTAGGAGCAAAATGATGATACGCTTCCTCTCTGCAGGAAAATATGAGATTGATGACAGATCATTACTAGGGTATTATGCAAGATATAATCATGGGACTTACTCTTCTTTCTCGTTCGATTTTTTCCTTCCTATAACCCTTTCCACAAAAAAATTGAAAATTGCTCAGTATGTTCAAGAAAAATGATAAAAAATTAAATTTCGGAAATGATAGATAAGGACAGTATAAACATTCTTTATCTGGGCTTTTGATATTGTGTTTGTGCTGTACGGGTTGAGAATTCTGAAACAGAACGTCTGCTAAGATACACATTCTTCTAGAAATTGAGGCCTGAAGTTTTGATTTTACTTCTAGTAAAATGACCTGTTCGTTGTCGCAATAGGAGGGAAAGTTTTCTGGTGTTACGTGAAACATTTGCAATCAAACAGGTGAAATAGAATTATCGATTCCTAGAATTTTGACACGTTAAAAAATTTAATAATGTATGACTTTCTCCAATATAAGTACGTGGAGTTTTTTTTTGCAACTTAAGAGGACACTACAAACGGAATGAGAAGCTCTCCAGTTTTCTCGTTTTATGAGTCCTGTCCTTCTGAAGTAGCGCAGTATCTACTCACTCTTACTACCTGGCTCTAATGGATAGATCGTTCAGCCACAAAAAGGAATCGAACCCAGTACTTACGCGAGTCGACTGCGCTGTCGGCTTTTTGCGTCGTTACCCACCAGGCTACCAGGAAGACATTTTTAAAACAAATCGAACGAAGCTATGAGCAATCAGTTTGCCCAGACATGAGCAACAACTGCTAAATAAAGACAGTTGAGTTTAGGGCCTAATTATTTTTCTTTCTTAATTTTTCGAATTCAAGAAAATAAGCTTGCGTGAGTTCTTTAGTGTAGCTATTCGGCAGCACCAGCGTCTTCGCAATAAATTTGAGAGAATCAGCATTCGAGTATAAGCAAGTTATACATTCGAGTCCAATAGGAAGTTATGCACTAATGTATGTTTGGATTTGTCACTGAAATACATACAGATCAACTTTAAAAATTTACAATGAAACATGAGCAAAGAAATTTTGATAACAAATCTAAAAACAAAAATATTAACAACAACCGTTGTGCGCAAGTCCCTCAAAATTTGAGTTAAGTACAACTTGGGAGTGCACTGGACGATGTGAGGACATAAGAACTTAACATTAACCACTCAGGACTTGGTACACGTAGCGCAATTTAAAAGGCGTCAACAGAGTCCCTTCGGTTGTCGTTCTTAACAATAAGAAGAGTTCTGTAAAAATTACAGGATCATTTTGCACTCTACGGACTATAACTTTAACATTAGGTAAACAAGATAAAATGAGAATGGCTACCGTTATATTGAACATTACGGAGAGGCATACTAATTATTACTCAGACGCAATCTATCACATTCTCTATGTTACCATTTAAAAAGTGATCATCGGTTTTCCTCCGAAACATCATGCTAGATATCCCTTCAACAACGTTTTTAAATACTAAGAAGGCCCATACAACTAAACAGTTATACAATGAAGTATCATTGTCAGTTGTTTATTAGTTAAATATTAAATATTATTAGATAAAATTTGTATCAATCAAAAACATGAGTGATGGCATAAAGGTTGTGGTCAGCTACTGCCCGATTGCTGATGCTGTCGATGCGGTGGTTGTTTCGAAGGTCCGATCGCGGGGAGCTTTTTGCCCGTGGAAGTTCTGGGGCTGGAACCCTGGGTCTGGGCCTGGGCCGAGCCACTGTGCTGCTGGGTCTGGGCCTGGGTCGAACCGCTGGGTCCTCTTTCATGGTCTCTTGGATCATGTGGTCCACCATGGCTTGGTGGGTCTCGGCAGTGATGTCCAGCAGGATCGGTGATGTGATGGCGGTCATGGTCTTTATCATGGTGGACTTGAACGGACACCAGGGGCGTGGAGGTGGGACTGGCAGGTGCCGCAGGCGAGCCCCCCGAGGATCTCGAGGCTCGTCTTGATAACGGCAGGAAGAGGAAAGATCCCTTGAACGATCCCCTTGGGGAGCTTCGAGGGGAGGGAGTTTTCGCCTTAACCGAGGATCGGGAGCTTCTCCTGGATCCGCCTTCCCCGCCGTGCTTGTCAACCTGGGCGGCGGTGTTACAATATTTTAGCTGCGCTAATACTCTAAGTTAGAATTTTTAACTCGCTGGGTATACGTATCTAGCAACTGGTGATGCGCTAAGATCTGAGCTTCTGAGCTAACTCACCATTCATATACATTAGAATTCAACTTTTCAATTGATCAAATGAGACCTCTGTTCCCTTCAGAAAATTCTATGATGTTTTGGCTCAGTAGATTAGATATTTGCTTGTATGATCCTGATTTTTACTTAAACTTTTTATATTCAATCAATAATTCAGAAATACGACCAGGTTAACTAGAGATTAAAAGTTAACTCACTCTTCTATCAGATTTATGTTGTTTCTGAAATACTGCGCAGCTGGAACATTAACACACGAGGCCAAACAAACCGGTTGGGTAAAATTTTTCAATGGGTTTCAATTCTGAACAGCTTTAAAGGAATGCACTTGGATGTACGCAGGCTAAATAGCTCTTCCAAATGTATAAGACAAGGGAACGGGCCACAAGATGCCACACAGTTCAAGCAATTTTTTCTTCTGATCTCGCGCAAGTTCGATAACTGTCGAAACACTTCTCGTACTTTATGCATAAAATTCACGAATTCATGCTGCAGACGCTAAGTGTACATGTGCACGAAAAATAATTGCGCTATTCCTTACCACTTTTTCACTGAGCGTTCCAATTGACATATGAAAAATGGAAACGATAACCGATAACGTGCAGTGACGCACAAGCTTTAAATCTTATTGTTTTATCCATATCATTCATCTGAAGCTTTTCTGAAGCGAAACCTAGTCTAATCCTCCAAGTGGTGTTTTAATCGTGAGGGAAGAAACCGTTGGCATGAACTAAGGGTTTAAAATTTTTCTCAATTTTGAGAAAAACTAAGCTCGCAGAAAGAGCGCCGTTTATCTACTAGACTATTTACTGAACATTTTTGTCATCGTCATGTGAATTTAACGTATTCTTTTAATTTTGGGTGCGGTTCCATTTTTGATTGAATGGTTGGGGATTTATGATGTCATATTAGTATCTTAATTTTTTTCATTGTAAAAATTGTGTCTAAAAATTATTGCATTTGTTAGATAATCGAAAGAACTTAAGATAATCAAAGTGTAACATATTAGCCAGTATTTAAAATTCACCTGGAAAATAATCTAAGCTAATTTTATTGTGCTAAAAATAAAGAAAACATCATTCGAACAAATGAAGATGTCTTAACAAAATAGTCATCCACAAGAAGCTAGGCGGATGCATAACACGACGATATAAAAATAAGAAATGTGCATTTGAAGCTTCAGCGACATAACACGTGCTTAGAAAAACAAGTCGAAAAGCATATAACGCTCAACAACTGAAGCTGAGAAGCGCTTGCCACTTAAACGTGCTCTGGAACAGGCTGTGGTGCAAGTGATGCAATACCCACAAAATTTGAAGAAAAGTTGTTTCAAAAGTACCCGAAGTCACCCACTCATTATTAAACAGAGGCAGGAGAAGTAGAGCAGAACACTGCAGATAAATTAAAATTTTTGGCGTAACAGGACAAATTATAAGATGGGAATCTGTTCATTACTCGCAAAGACGCTCAAAGAACTATTAGCTTGTGAAGTTTTGACAAATCTTGGCATACACAAAAACTCACCAAACGAACAAAAGTATGTTTGTAGAATCAGGTATATTTTATACGTCGTGTACTATACTCAAATTTGATTAGTTAAATCCAGTTAAACAGAGCGAATAACGAAGCGGAAACGTAACTCTGAGGCACTGATAAAATTCAAGAACAATATTGTACAGTTTGATTGAAGGGCGTATATTCTTTAACACAGCACACACTTATATATTTATACTTACATACACATACACACATATTCACATACAAAAACATATGTACACATATGTATACAAACACACATACACACGCATACATATACATACACACACGCATACATATACATACACACTCGCATACATAAACATACACACACGCATACATATACATACACACACGCATACATACACACACGCATACATACACACACGCATTCATATACATACACCCACGCACACAAATATACACACATACATACACACAAATTTATTTAATTTAATAAGGAGATAATACAACTAATAGGTGAGACACCATTACAAGAGTTGAAATTCATTAATTTTTCCTTATTTTGGCACATAAGACCAATGGCTTGAGTTTTAGCAAATGGAGGAAGAACAATGTAAGAACGAAAAAGTGAAAATTTAATTTCTCGCGTTCCAAAATAATGGGATGCGCCCCATGGTAATTTTAAAAGCTTTTTTCAAAAGCATGTGTTACGAAAAAGTTGAAAAGTTGAAAAATCGTTTCTGCCCCGCTAAAGCCAGGAGAAAAAGGAAATAACTATCATCGAAGGTAAGAAAACATGAAATAAATTTTACCATATCATTCTCTTCGAATCGAATAACAGAAGAAGCGAAAAAAAAAGCTACGAATGTGGATGAAAATAAAAGTATCCCTACTACAAATTGGCCGCCATTTCAGAACACAATGTTTCGAGATTGGAAAAATAAAAATCACAAGTGGTAAAGAACTGAAATGGTCAAAAGTAAGGAAAGAAGTGAAGAAGAAATATTGTAAACTTTCAACAAGCAAAATCATTAGGAAAATACGAACAAAGTGTAAATAAAATAACAGAAGATAATGAAAACCAAGAATATGCCCGACAGCAAACACGTAAAAGCAACTGAGCTAAACAGTTGTGGAAATTCAAAAACTGTATATATTTTAAAATTCTGTTAATGAATCCATTACAGACTTACATATTCAGTCTTATGTGAAACCCACTGGAATCTAAATTTCTTTCGTCATAAGCAGACGTGTTTCCAACATAAAAGCTAATTTTCTCGATAAAAATACATCAAAATTAAAACTCCTATTCCGAAATACGGCCATTTAGTGATCATGCATTTCTTATTACCGAAGTAAAAATTAGTTACTTGTAAAAATCAAATTTAATATCTCCCATATTTCAATTCAATCAGCATAATACGAGAAAAGCTAAAAAAAATGAACTGCTTGTTCAATAAATAATATAGTGCGTATTCATCTTATCAAGAAAGCTCGGTAAAAATGAAAATGAAACAAGAAATAGGGAATTCTTGAATATTATTCAAGTGGAAAGACTTCGCAGGTCCGAAGAGTAAGAAATGGTCACACTGCATTTAACTTTAACAGTAAAGATGTTTACAAATATAGGAATAACTCTCGGAGAAAAGACCATAACACAGGTTCAAGATGACACGTACTGTGGAGGTAAGAGAAAGTGAGAAAAAGTAGACGAGAAATAAATTAATCGAAAAAAATTGCTACCATTAAAGCACACGGAAAAGAAGGTAGGAGTCGCAGCGCCCACCCAAAAGAACTGGCGAGAAGAATCATAATAATAGATTAATAAATAGAAGAGAAGTGCACAATAATAGTAAGACTGAAGAATATACGTTTTAATATTAGCTGTACCAATTAGAATAATACTAGGAGAACAAGAGTACAAGACAGGGGAATGGGATAACAGTTTGATAATGCGGCACAGAAACAGAAGTAACAGAGGAGATAATTACATTGCTCGTAATGAGAGGTGCACACCACTACTGCTAACAATAAGAGGAGAAGAGGAGGAGGAGAATGAGAGGAGAAGGCTCCGTACCTGTCATGCTCGCACCAGCAAAGCTGGCAGGACGGCGGTGCGGAGAGGAGAGAGAGAAAGAGAGAGGCCATGTGAAGAAAGGAAGTTAGGGAGAACACATACACAACATTGTGAGTGAGGAGTGATGGCGAACAGGGTGACATAAGCAATCAAATAATTAGTATCAAAATTTCATGATAAATAAATGAAGAAATAAGGAGTGACGAAATTTTTGTTAATGCTATGAAAAGAGAGGCTTGAAAGAATTAAACCTGCCTTTGTGTTGGAAAACTGCATTGATTTATGAAGACCAGTCGAAGCCGTAAAGAATGTGTCTAGCGATCTGGTTAAGCAGGTGGATTATGAATGAATTGACGGAATGGAATGATTGTACGATAGCTGTTACACCTAAAGAAGCTTCAATTCCACGTAAGACTAGTCACTGTTTAATTAACATAGCTGAAAAAATGAGAGGAAAAATTTTATAGGGAATGAGCTGTTAAAAAAAGGGTTTAGCAGATGACGAAAGAAATAAATGATTTTTCAATTAAAAAATTACTAACGTAATGCGACGCCACTGAGGGTGACTGAAGTCAAAGAAAAATGATGGCGCGCCAATAGACATAAGACGATATATGAAGGCCCTTCAGGATCTCCAAATTGAAAGACTTTTCAAGAGAAGCCACGCCATGAGATCGTGCTGAAAAAAAAGTCGACCAGTATTGAGTAATTTTACAATTGAAGGTGTTGGTGGTATTTGGCATAACGACCAGAACCCACAATGTGAAATTTAAAATACAAGGAGAGAAACTTTCTAGTGGTTGAACTATGAAGTGAATAGAAGGTACTTCTTTCGAGAATTCTGCTGAATAACCAAAGTAGAGAAAAAAATTTCTGATAATGATGAAAGAGAAAGAAGGGTTAACGTCGACTGAGATTATCATTTTCAACTAAAAGAAGATTTCGGATACAAACTGAGGCATGAAACTGTGAATGGAAGATGTAAGATCATTTCACCCAAAAGTGCGAAGAAAGTTTATGAAACAAACGATAAACGAATGATAAGAAAGTAAAATTTAGGAAGAACCAAAGATAGATGTATGAATAGAGGAAGTAATTAATGTTATGATTTTAAAACTTGTAGCCCAAGGCCATTTCAGTCATGACGGAACTAAACTTAGCAGACAAAATATGGAAAAATGACATACGTTAAGAAAATAAAATGCAATTCAGTTTTTACTAAGTTAAATGCCAGAAAATATCGAAAAAACAAGATACTAGTTCCTAGCATAGTTGACGAAGCGATTGAACAGGGAAATGTTTAATTTGAGTTTAAAAAACCCCTATTATACTGAAACAACTGTTATTATCAATTTTATTCTACTCAATAAAACAAGAGACAAAACCTGCAGGTACACTGAAAATAATTATTTCTACAAGTAAACTTCCGCTAACCGGAATTATTAATGATAAAAAATCCTATCCAATTAACGTAATTTTGTTTCTTATGATGGGTGATTGTAAATTGAACGTCATGAAAAATTTCTATGAGTGATAAAAAAAAGTTAGTCTTAAAAATGTCACTGAAGTGAGCAGAGACGAAGAAAAAATTTAAGCGACGATTCAAGCGGTGAGAATATGAACTGAAAACGTACTGAAGCGAGCTAATTTCTCGTTAATTTCTTATTTGTGGCAGGCGATTGTTGGTGAAATGGCAGTTCTAGATGGTGGAGAAAGATGAAGCATAGAGAAGGGAATTTGACCTTGAGGCTGAAATTTGAGGAAACAAATAGTGGGATTAGGCAGGAAAGGACGTAAAAGGACGATGGCAGAGTGCTGGGGTGCAAGTAAACGATGGCGGAGAACATAGAAATCACAAGCAAGGTAGAAGCTCATTATTTCAGGCAAATCAAAATATAAACTTCATCTGCCACTTTTTACGACACCGAAAAGAGAAGACAGTCGATCAGCTGTGAAGTCTAAGAACGTAGTGCGGGAATAAAGGTGAGATTAGGGAAAGGGAAGAGGTTTCCGAATTTTACGCTGTAGAATAAGCTCAATTTCATCACACTTGCTTTGGCTAAAGTCGCCCACTTCCTCAAAAATCATGAAAATCTCTGAAAATCCTGCTAAGTTGGACCTCCCTTAGAAGGGAAGGAGTTGAATAAATGCTCTAAAACTGTCAAATGTATAAAAACATAAGAACTGAGATCGCTTTCAAATTATTTTTCCTTTTCAATACAATGACATGGACGCGGCATCCAGACATTCATCTCGCCAAAGGATATTTGCACAAGTCATACTTTACGACATGAAGAATTGTTTTGAATCTAATTAGAAAATGGCTAGGAAAAATTAATTCCTATTATTATCGTATTAAAGTACTCATCTTGAAATATTTGTAGTGTCGTACTATCGGCACTACTAGAGGTATTGTAGCAGAAGCTTAAACTTCACTTCAGTTCCCTAAGCCGCAAACTCGGGAGAAGGATAAGTATACGCACAGCATGGCTCCTAATAATGTGCTCGCTGTGGTACAGTGGTTAAGGGATCGGCTTTGCATGTTGGAGGCCCGGGTTCGTATCCCGGCACTGGCGCGGCGATTTTCCCCTTTGGGTATTAGGGAGAGCTCAAGCACAACACCCCACTCAACCCAGGTGTCGGAAATGGGTACCGGCTTCACGGGGGAACCGTCATGGTGTCCTATGTATAGTGTTAGTTATAAGACATTTGAAAAACTAATGCTTAAGATCATATGTATCAGGCTTGATTGGAAATAAAGCATCCTAAGATACCGATGTTTGTTTTGTTTTTGTTTAAATATAGATATATATTTATACAATAAAGGGAGCAAAGAGATCGCTGACTGGCAAAATGGGAGCTATAAAATTTTTAAAAAAACAAAATAAATGCTGCAATATTGCATATTAAAAGTCGGCCTTCTAAAATTGCTTCAAATTTTTCTCTCCCACTTAGTTCCAAGAAAGTAGATAAGAAGTAAGCTTAAGCATTCTAAACCACAAAAAATGTTCCTATGATAGAGAGGAGGAAGGCACCATTTAGTATAAAATCAAGAGAACGGGGCATTAATGCACAAGATGAGCTCACGCCCTACACATGGAAACAGCAAGATTGAAAGAAGTTTATGAAACAAGATAAAAGTTACAGAAGCCAGTAATAGGTGCTGAAGAACAGGACAGCAGTGAATCGCAAAAAAACAGTTCGGAATAATACATAAACCGATTCTATTTTGAAAAATGAAGGCCTGCCAAACCACACCTTCACCCTAGCAGAGCAAATTCCAATAGATCCATTAGTTGGATCTCCCTGAGGGGATTGGTTGCGAGTTACAAGATGCTTTGATAATGCCGAATAGTTGTCACAGCAACAACCGATAACTCTTCCTCTTTTCAGAGTATGTAATTGAGGGAAATTGAAATTGTTGGCCTTTTGCCCATTGCTCAGGTGCACACAACTTTCTGCGTTGCCCGTAATTCTCGGATATTAACTATTTTATGTGCGAGAGAGAATTTTTCTAAATACTAAATAAAAAGGAATTTTCAGAAAAACTGTTGTCAAAAATAAGTGAAAACTTAGTACATTTCTTGATGTCATAACTTATATTTCTTGAATGAATGACGTTTTCTCACACTGTGAGTTAACCAACAGCAATTGTTCATTTTAAAAAAGAAAAAAATAAAGTTTACTTCCCCGCAGCGGTTTTTAGAAGCAATAAAAAAACAGAGCGAGAAAGGTTTGCCTGTTGAAGAAGGAGCCGAATTGAAGGTGAGGAAAGGATGGAAGCGAACGTTGTCGTGGATGTGGACCATGCGTGTGGATGAACACTAAGGCGGAGCAAAGACGTACAAATCGTCGCGCTCTCAATGAAAAAAATCAATGACAATGAAAAGGTAAAACGAACAAAATACATTAACCAGAAATTAAATGAGAATCCACACCCTCAACAGTCAACACCAAATGTAACTAAAACATATTAGCTATCACAGTGATATCGTAGCTATTTATGTTGATAAATACATCACAAACATCAACAGACACTTAACATTTTATCTACTGAAAATAATAGAACAACCTGTACGTACTACAAACGAATAATATGGGTACCACGAGAAACTATGTACTAGAACAACACAAAAATTCGATTTTTCTTTCAGAGCTAATACTGTGCCAGTTTGGAAACGCAGAGGCCTAGAATGATTTCTGTTGTAGCTAGTGAGGTACAATTTTTGAGTTCAATTGCATCGAAAACGTGTCGTGGACCAAGTTTTATATCAATACTATCATAATCTTCTTCGTTTTTTCCAATAAAATCCACCTTTAGCAAGTTCCGGATGTTTGTACTATTCAAAGAATAAATTTGGAGCATGATCACGAAATTTCTAGAATATCAGATAGACAGGCATTTGTTAGAGGGGTTCTTTGGTTTGAGTTACTATGGTAAACTAAACCTAAGAAAACTGAACTCTTCTACTCTTTAATGAAAAGCGCTGTCATTCATATAAAAACTTACGTGCTTGGTACAACGATCGAGTAGATTCATATCTACAATAAAGAGAAAAAATCAATTGCATGGAACCCCATTGATTTTCCTACTGGTGTTGCTTCATGAAAAACAGAATTAGTTCAGCTAATTTTCACACCTTGTAATAACATCCTTGAAAAGCTCATAGATGAAATATTGTTCGGCAGCGATTGTTAACTCCACAGAAAGAATTGTGTCATATTCTCAAGTTCCGTGCACGTCGGCTCTCATAATTTGCGAGTACATATCAGGAAAGAACAGGCCAAAATCATCCGCCTGTAATTTCACATGGGATAAAAAACCGCCGGTAATTTTTTTAACTATTGGGTTGACCTCAAATTAGCTCACATACATTCAAGATTCCTCACGACCCACCTTTCATCCGCAACTCTGAAAAAATGAAATAATTCTGCACAACGTTCACCATTAATTGCACTCCCGATAACTGAGACTTCCTTTCTGACCGAGAATGATTTAGCTCAATAAATGCTTTCTTCGTTTTTCTTTCGTCCTACATTTTCATTGATTTTTAAAACTGAATAAATTTAAAACACAAATCTCGATTCTTAAGGGCAAATTTCCGTATGAACATTGCGGACAAAGACCATAGTTTCTTTTATAATCTTTCAATGAATTTAGGAAATTCGCGCAACAATGATGTCGAGGAAATGATTTCGTCAAATCAGGTTTTCAAGTAATTCAAGCATGAAAATCGTGTGTGTAAAAACGCTCAATACTTAGTTGCAACCATGAACTACTGGGTTAGAGTGCATCTACCGATTCTTTTGTGCAGTAGTAGTTTTTTAAACACAGAATAGCTTCGATCTGAGGTAGACATCCTAAACTGAATGAGAACACTTTGAATGATGTTCGAAATACATTTGTCAAATTTTGACGAAAATGTGTTTCTTAACAATTATCAACTCTTCTGTCAACACTCACACGAGGATGTGATTTTTACATATGGCATAAAGGGGTCACAAGAATCAACGGTAACAAACGCCAAACATACTATAACCTACCATAAATTGCTTTTTCTTCCTTGAAGTTGTGTACAATCGATTTCTTGTCTAAAATTTAAAGCATGCTGTTTAAAGCATAACCGGCATAATGTTCATCGTGGAAATAATCTGTAAAACAATCAACCTCATTGAACAATCATTGTTAACTATTTGTTGAATTAATCAAATAACAAAAGTTTCAGAAGTAGATGTGACAGCCATTTCATGTTTTTCTCTCCGAAGACGCGAGTTCACACATATTGAGAGAACAAGTTACCTGAGCTGTGGGTGTGTGTGTGCTACCGAGCCCGTCACTAACCTGCAAGACGGTGACGGACCGCCTGCGCTGCACCCCCATGGGCAGAGGCACTACGGACAGAAGATTAGAAACTTTTCGGAACCCTGAGCGGATCGATGACCCTCCTGGTGACGACGTTTGAGTCTGAGCCTCTTCCAGCAGGAGATTGCGACGTTCTTGGTCACGTTTGCGTCTGAAATGCAATTTGTATTGGATTAAATCGAAATAGAATGCTGTTATATCTCAGGATGTGCCTTATAAAGTAAGCGCCGCCGGATGTCTTTATCTCGCTAGGCTTCGGATGTCTCTGTCACGATCCGTGGGTCGGAAGCGACCCACCGCCGGAATATCTTTGTTGTTCGCGCTTGCCGGACTTCCGGGCAAGCCTATTATATAGAGGAAGCAGTAAGCGACGGAGCCAGTATAATAATATGCGTCTTGCTGAGCGTATCATTCTCCTACTCTGGTAGCCATTAAGCTACCGTTACAGTAGTTTGCGGCTACAGCTAAAATACATCACGTTATGTAGAAAGAAACGACACAACAAATGTACATGGCTAAAAAAGAATGAGCAGGAGACAGAGACAGATTGTAAATTAAATAATAAAATCTTACGCACACAATACAAATCGTCTTCAAAGGAGCAGTGTATATGCTTACGTAAATATTCAGGGAGAAAAAAAATAGCTCACATAGTCAAGGTGTATTAAACTATGCGTTTAAATTGATGAGAGGATACACTAAAACCACAGCTGTAAAATATTTCGGGTATCTTGCAAAGTGCTGATATTACAAACAACGGTTCACTTTGCAGATCAGATAATTGATGCCAATTTAAAATGGATAATGAGTGTTAAACAATGAGGAGTGTTGGCACTATAAACTCCGAAAGCACCTAAAAAATAAAAATTTGGAGATTGGAATTTAAATTTCTTCCTTCATCCTATACTGCATGGATGTGCGCTGCAGTACACTTTCGAGAATTGATCATCACTATCTGCTTATTTTGAACCAACAATTTCATTGCTGGTACCACGCTTGTATTATAATACCGGACAATATCGTGAGACCGTCGTTCTTTGAAACCTGGACTCGAAGGAAGAAATACAAGCCAGTGGTGATTATTTCGAACAGCCACGAGCGTTCACACATAATTCGATATTTCTCGTAGCAAGGAGTAGGGAGAACTTCAGCCATAAATTTATTATGAAGTATCACTCATTTGTTGCAAATGTAAACGAACGACCTGCTCCAGCTCATAGAAACTGCTCTGAAACAGCTCATACAAACAGCTAGAAAGTTTCAAGGATTTTATAGGTTTTAACTACAGTCCACTTACTGTTTAAAGACTTTCCAGGCGATTTGAATGACTCTGGCTGCAGTTTCCATCTTTTTCCATCGTCGCGTTGAGCTGACAATTTCGAGCTCCTTTCTCGTTGGGAACTGCTTTTTGAACTTCTCTTCCATTTGGAGTTTAAGCTGCGGAGGGAACTATAAAACTCACACATGAGTCCAGAGTGCGCACGACCACCCGAGTGAACAAGACATGATCGAGTACACTGCAGGCGGCCGTGCAAGCAATAAAGGTCACACTACTGGGAGACATTTCAACATTTTCTGTGTTGAAAAAAAAGTTTGTAATCCATACAGCAGCATTGAGCAAAAGAAGTGATTGTTTCAAAGAGTAATGTTACGATTGCCTTCTTCATTTGGCAAATGCTCTATGATCTTTTTCGTATGCATCGGAATCAGTGCAGAATTTCGAAAACATGTTACACTGACATATCAAAATCAGAAGAACAACCATTTGATTCATTACACGGTGAAGATACTGAATTCAGATCAAGTGAGATGAGGTTAATTGAACTTCAGTTACATGAACTAAAATCATCATTCATATGTTGTGAACTTGAACTTCAAATATAATCCAAATTTTGTCTGCCGCACAAATTACGAACTTTTTTCTTGTATTTGGAGCGTACTGAGGTGCAAAAAAGAGTGGCAAAGTGAAACTGACTCGGGTAATGATTACAATCAAGCCATCGCGCTATGAATGCTAGAAGACGACGATTTGTGATCTGTCAACGTGTGAGTGAAGGGAGGTGTCACATAAGTGTCATTTTTTGTACATTTACACTGAGTACGCTCCAAAAATATTTTTTACAAAACTTTGTAATAGAACAAATGACATATACAGCAGCATAGAATTACCAATACTTCAGGCTTAAGTGGACAAACAATGACATATACAAAAAGCCATAGCAATACCAGCAAGATCTTGTTACCAGCAACTTGAATAAGAGGCTTTTATTGACGTGGTAAATAAGTAAAATAACCATTCCATTTATATATAAGTATAAGTATAAGGACACGCACGCACAGAGTGCTTTGTGCAAACAATTTTCTTGAACGAACTCGAATGCGACTTGAAACAACTGGAACGGTCGTGGGAAGGACGATACGCCTCACGCTGTCACCAACACAGGGAAAGAAGCACACGAATATTCGGCCCAGCTCTAATGGCAGCTACGCTCGATTTTGCTTTCATCAACATGTACCATACGCTTCGACGTTTTTTTTAGGAAAGCACATTAAAATGAGATGGATCACTTTCTGAAAACTACGTTAAAACAAAATGATGAACTTTTATCATTGATACCAAATAAAGAATACCTTAGCGGCGTATATATTTATAAGAATACTAGTACTACGTTTGTTTTCTCTTCTACGAGAAAATTTCACTAAAAATGCAAATTAATATAGCTCAAATTTAGCCATTTTTAGAGCTGACTTACCAGCTAAAAGCTGCTATTAGAGCTGGCCGTACAGGAAATGATGACAAAACTCGGGAACTATAAAAAGAACAATTAGTTCAGGGGAAAGCTCAGTATATTTTTAGAACGATGGCACAGTTTTCTGGAATCTACAAAGAAGAGGAGGCTATAATACCTAGTCTGGTTGGTTAATGGACGAAACGAGAGCACTAACTGGTCTATGTCGACACAACTGCACTATCTATAATGGTTTAACAAGGAGGATCTGTCTCAGCCCAACTTCATCGCCACTTCAACGACAAAGGTTGTAAATGTGCGAATTTCCACGCAGAGGAAAAATGCGTTAGCAGTCGCGATTCAGTTTGGCTGGGTAAGCTATGGGGGTACAAGAGACGCTTCACGACGGAAGGAAAACAATTACGAAACAAAGTGAAAAACGTCGTAGAATCATACTTAAAGAAAGTTGAATACATTGAAGAGAAATGACAAAAATTAAATTCTCACATAGAATGAAAAGTATTAAGAAATGAATGTACCTGTCAGAAAAAGCTTTTTTGTAAAAATGTGTCCCCGAGCATGAGACAAAAATTGCAGAGTAAGGAGCGATGTGCAATTTTATATTGTTCCTCAAGCATGAGTACCTTAAAAAAACGAATAAGATATCACACATACGAGATTGTAGGACACACTCATGTATTGAACAGAAACACAAAACATCAAAAAAGAATGATTTGCACTTACAAGTCAGGTTTATAAAAAAATGTGTTTTTAAAAAGCACGAACAACAGTGGTTTAGAAGTGGAATAAGAAGACGCATGACACTTTGGTATGGCTATCAACTTGCTACAATACTCATGAAGCAAGTTATCGTGAAATTTGCGTCTAGGAAGAGCTAAGTGATTTGCTACTGTACTTTGTACAGTAACAATGAAATCTACCATCATGCCACGAGAAAGCGATTAATGCAATCAACTGAACCAACTTTCAGTGTACAGTCCGTACCCCCTAGCTACGCATTTACTCGACTATCGTCACGACTACCGTGGCTGATGCACTAGTTGCTGCGCTTTCTAACAGTTTTTACCCAACGTGCGTTAGTTTACCTAACAGACGCAACAGCGTCTGTTCACTCATCTGCTGAATCATCACAACATAACATCTAGCGGAACAAGGCAATTTTCTAGTAGACTCAGGAGGAACAGGAATGCCTTACGAAAGGTTTCTTGTCGTTGCAGCGGTAGGTCTACATAAGGTCGAGCTTTTTACACACATTCCTAGACAACGACAACAGGGCACCACAAAAGAAACGCTCTTATTTCGAAAAAACAAGTTAGCATCCTCAACTCAAATATCAATTGAAAAGTGTTAATAACTGAATAGTAGTGTTAGAGCGTCGTAGTTAACGTAAACTTGCAATAGATCTTGGTGCGTTGGTCAAACAATCCTGTTTAGTGACAATTTTGAGATTCGTGGGGAGGAGGCTCGTAACTCAGAAGCAACAACTGCAGATCCGCTAGGTGAAGTCGCAGATACTGTGAGGTCTAATTCTCATAAGTTCACAACACCTTATATTTCAAGAGAGACAAGACTGTAATGCCTTTCCTCTACTTGTCAGTAATCTACTTCTCTTAGGTTACGATACTCCGCAGATATACCGAAAAAATGCCCAACTGTTTTTGTATGATTTTAATATGATATCGAGTTAAATCTTTGGAATACACTATTAAGTTTACGCAATCTGAATTTGATCTCCAGCACTCGATAATCGGTGAAATAATCGGATCATTCACTCCATAGTAGACGAAGGCTATAATGAAGTCGAGGGCACACTCGTATATTAGGATGGGTAAACTAATCAACCCAATTTTCGAGAAGCTTCGAAACTCAAAATGTAAATTTATGGCATCTCCAATTATTCCAAATGAGTTTCTTGAACGAACGTATAATCAAGCTCAGAATTACAAAGTCAGTTGCGAAAGCACGTTTAGTGCGTTTTCAGGTTCAGTTTTTGCGCTTAATCACTGGGAGAAGCTTAAGCCTCTAATATGCAAATAATTTTCAAGCGAAACACGTTCTAATCTACAAAATCGAATTACCTCACAGAACTTAGATTAAAACAGCCACTAAATTTAATGCGAAGCAGATGGTACCATTCAGATGGAACTTAGTTCCTTGCCACAGGTGCAATTGCGAGACATGAGTAATATGATCAACAAGCTTCTTTTGTAGGCCCACAAGTCGTTGCTAGGACGTAGACATTGACACACATCTTTAGGTAACCATGCACGCTTAATCAGTAAGAAAAACGTATCCAATTAAGGGAGAACGCATTAAATAGTTAGGTCTCTTACTAGTTTGTGGTTATGTGAACCGTTAAGAGGAATGTAGCTTATTTGCGTGGGATGGTTTTTTTTGGAAGGAGTGCAACAAGGCGTCTTTGAATGATTTCTATCCACGCACCAAATCAGCATAAATTTTCATTTAATAAAGTGTAATAGATTTTACGTTTAAGAACAGCGATGATTAGTGGTTGTCTCATCTCACTTATTAACAGATTCACAAGCTCTTGGGAACAACCGGTTAGTCGAAATGATCGTTAGTTTTGGCCTCCAGATGGAAGACGACTGAAATGTGTGAGCAGCCATGATACGCAAATAAGCTAGTTCCAGGATAAGAAAGAGCTTCAGGCACACGAGTTTGATCGAGCTCATATGATAGTACGCGTGTTGCGCGTGTATAGGATTAGGTGAGTGCACAAAAGGAATTTAGAGGTTGCCTGCAGTGTCTCGACAATGTAGGATAATATAAAAAATAAATTCCTTTACCAGTATTACAATGCATTCGTCCGCAATGTCATAGAGGAAATTCTCTGTAAGACTGCACATGTTAAATTGTCAGTAACAACAGGTATAAAACATGGAAAGAACTATGAAGCTCTATTAATCTGACAGCATCGATTATGTCTCTTAAGCTTAAATTGTTGAATTTAAAATTCATCAAGTACTTGTATGAATATAATTTCAGTAGTTTAATTCAGGCTTCACTCCTGACAGACTGTTGGAAGATCCCATTTTCACAAGTCTCCTTAGACAAATTTTAATCTAGTCCTTAGCATTAGGCTTCCAAGTGTAGTTTGAGAACACGAGTCAATGTTAAGAGTTAAAAGCAGAAGATAAGTATTAAAGATAGCACAGCTGTAGGGAAGAGAAAACTTGAGAAATTACGTCGTATCGCTTTTCTCAAGGTGAACCTACGCTAATGGGTGCTCGAATTCATTGAAAGTGAAAAATGTATTCGCGTATACATTTTTGTAGGTAGGGAACACAGCTGAAAATAACAAAAAATATAAAAAATTCCTTAAGGGTCATCCGTACGGGCTGCTACAACGCATGCCAGCTTCAAAGTTTAAAAGCTATACAACTCTACTGGCATTGTAAATTTTCGATATCAACTTGACCAATACTTCATTTTCGTGGCCTGATCGCCAAAAATGACCGTCGAAAATGTCATTTAAATGAATATACCGTAAAATTAATTATTTCGAAAAGTAGCAAAAATTTGGACAACTTCTCAGATGATATTTTTAGTGAAAACATTCCTGATAAAGTTACACAGTTTCCTAAAGCGGAAATCAAAGCGATGCACTTTTAGATTTTACTCCGAAGTAAATTATTCTAATAAAGAAAACAAACTTTTTCTGTGAAAACATTGCTGACGAAGTTGAACAGCTTCCTAAAGTTGAAATCACAACGATAGACTTCTGAATTTCACTCACATTAAATTCTGTTGACCAAGCACATATTTGGGATGAATTATTTAGGCCAATTCAAAATGATTTTGATGGGAGATGCATCATATTGGTGAGGAAAAGAAGTTTAATGTTCACATCAGCTTGATTAAAATTAGAATAGCCCACATTTTCTTTTTAGCCTCAAAAAACGTGCGCTGTGTGCGCGACAAATTAGTTCAAGCTCTATTTTTTTAAATTTCTCTTAATTTACAAGGGAATTGTGTCCCATGCATCATGAATTGAACCAAAGTGCCAGAATTATTAACCCAATCGTTAAGGGCCCTTTATTTGAGAGAACAGCATGGATTATGCAAGTTTTTCTGCTTCAATGAACACCTGGCGTGGATTGGTTACTCGCGATAATAAGGAGAACTTAACAAGGGAATTTTCGTTCAGCAGGAGCAAGGTGATAAGGTAAGAAGAGCGCACTAAATTTTCTGGGAAAGGAACGCAGAGAAGAAGAACGAAATAAATAAGTAATGGAATTATTTGCAGTGGGAAGTAAAATATTTAGCTCCTAAAGAGAGGGCAGATCAAGCTCTTAACAGTGTGGATAAAGTGAAAATTGGTGCAGAGGGTAGATGCTTTCATAGAGCAATTTCTCAATAAAAAGGCGGTTTGCATCCTCGGCAATAATGCAATGCAGAAGAAAATATTTAAAAAATCTTTTACCGGTTGTGTATAGTTTAGTTGGATGCGGAACAGTTTCTCGTTACAGTGAAACTTCATGGAAAAAATTTAAATGATCTGTGCCAAATTATATTAATTGGAAGCAAGTTTTGAGAGAACGTATTTCCTTGTGATTTAGGGAGCGACGTAACCAGTAACAAAATATCATTTAAAATTTTCGAGTTTTAGCTATCTTTAGAGAAAAAAAACTTTCAAAACAAATTCGACGGGCGGTAAAAAAAACATTTTCAGATATATTTTCACAGACAGCGTAGAGAATGAAAATGGAAACAATCAAGCTGCAATTTCATTGTTCCACCGCTGCGCTCAGAGTGAACGCTGGAAAAACTCAGCTCTTATAATGAGAAAAAATTAGTTATGACATCTACACACACAGTTTGATTATCAAATGAAGAAAGTTAAGTACGCATGTATCTCCACTGGACATCTGACAACACAGAAAAAAGTTCACACACAATATCACGGCAACAATACCTCCACAGTGACATACTGGATCTGCTCATGCAAGAGAATTTTTCATTGCACATTCCTAGAAGGCTTGTCTAAGAAATGCACACCAAGTCTACTCAGCCAGAGATAGGGATTACTTCTCACTGCACCTATGCACATTGCACGGTCTATGGTAATTACGAATAATATTGAAGAAGGGTTGTGATGCTCGACTGAAAACTGCGATGATTGAATCACTGTGAAATATTCATATAAAATGTAAAGTAATTAACAGGTTACGATTAGGTTATTGTTATAATAATCCAAATAAAAAAATTATATTAACGGAAGTTAATTTAAAACCGCTCAAAAATTTAAATCAAATTAAAAGTTTTGAAATATGAGAACATCTTTCAAATTTCGAACCTGGATTGACAAAGCATCTGTAACTGCAATCTAAATAATATAAAAAATATAATACATGAAAGACAAAACACGGAACAAAGCCAATATTTCGTGAAGTGATTCTTCTGTTCGTAATAATGTTCAGAGGATAGGTAATTAATCAAAAAATAGCCTTTCTCACGCTATAGTGAACAACACCAGATAAGGAACGAACAAAATTTTTACGTGGTAAACAGCTAGAGTAACTAAAACCAAAGGGACCAGCCAGGAAACATCAGTTCCAATAAATACAGGAATAAGTAAAATAATGTATCCAACAACAAGATATTCTGTACACATTGGAATAATTGGAGTGAATGACCAGACCCAGCTACTACCCACGCTAAATCGAGGCGGCCACGTACCCTCTTAAACTCTTCAGTCTCCTCTACGTGCCCCAGCACGTGTTTGGTGAGAGCATGAAGAATGTCGAGGCAGTGGATTTTGTCGCCCTTCGCGATAGGGAGATCAAAGGACACGAGCGCAACTGTGTTCGGCTTCGGGATGCCGAACGGACTGTCCAAGCTGGCAATGAAGTCCGACAGCTGGTTGAAGTTGATGAACTGCGTTGCGTGCGGGTCGTATCTGGAAATAGTTATCGCATGAAGCACTCTATGTCTCTGTAACGTACTCTTTCACTGCGGTACAAAAGTCATCATGTGAATGCAAAAATTTGGTCATGTGACGCATGTCCAAGCCGCGGTGCTAGCTGCACAAGATTAAAAAAATTACCTTATTTCAGCAAAGCGTCGCAATTCCAAATTGTATAGGAGCCTATTCCAATGTCCAAAAATATAACGTTCAGAAAAGTGCCATCAAACTTGATCCCCGTCAAATTTTCTTCAGTCTAGAGGCATGTAAATCTTACTGAAGACCACAATATCTTAACTTATAAATGGACGAATGATTGAAAAAGTATCATAATCCATTCATAATTTTAAATTAAAACGACTACCAAGATCAATTTTAACATGCCATAAGTGGAACTCGCTCTGAAAAGAGTTTTTCATTAGAGAAGTTTAAAATCCAAAATATTATACTTCTTGTGGCTATTTTTTTAGAAACACAGTCTTTCAAATTTTTATTTTATTTTGTGCGTGTAACTAAGCTACAGATGGACCCAAACATTTTTTTTGAAAAAGTTACAATAGAATAATTCATGATTTTGTCCCATTACTCATAAACAACAGAATATGGCCCCTTCCTATAATATTAAAACGACACGACACTGAAATGAAGTGTAGTTAATTGCTCCTAGTAAAGTAATTGCGTCGTAACTCGACACAATCGCAGACAACACGATTGAACAAATTTCCTACGAGAAGCTTACTTCGACCACCGCACGTAGAACATTTCCAAGTCATCTTCAACGATGCCAATTTCTTCTTCTTTGTGCGCTTGGTTGAAGTTCTCGAGGATGACGGCGATGTACATGTTGATGACGATCATGAAGTTGACGATGATGAATGAGACGAAGAATGCGATCGCTATGACGGGATGCCCGCAGTCGCCGTTGGGCTGCTCTTTGTAGTTCGGGTCGCAGTCGGGCGGCTGCACCATCAGCGGGTCCAGCACGTCGTTCCAGCCGGCTGAGGTGATCAGCCTGGGAACATCCGGCAATCAGCACAGCGCATAATAATAGTAATGGTAATAATAATGGAAATCATAGTAATAGAAATAAGAATTTAGGGTTAGGTTTCCACTGAAAAGAGACCTGATGACATAGTAGAATCCTCCGGAGATCAAAGGATTCATGAGTACAATGTAGACCTGACTAAGAGTTTCTTAATCTTTCAGATATTTAGCAAAGGCAGAGGGCTAAAACAAGCTTTAAGCCACCAAAAGAAAGTTACTGGTACATAGGTGAAATATTTAGCCGCAATTCGAATTTGATCGTTTTAAGACGATGGATCAGTACAACGATTATATAAATAATGTCGTCCTTGGGTAATTTGTTTCGACGAATATGTGCATCAAATTGGTTACTGGTAGAATACTAAGAAAATTTTTATTCGGATGAAAGTCAAATTTTAAATGCAGCAAAATGCTTCAACAAAGCCGTCACCTCAAAAAGTCGGACAATGCAACACTAATACATGAACACATTTAGTTTAAGAAACAAGAATTTCAAGGAATGGAATTGTCTCGAACATACCCCTGAAAAATGTCATTCATACGAAAATTGAACCTGAGCTCTTATGTTCGGAGAGTAGATGTGAAAGGTACTCAAATTGAACGTTTTAATAGAGTAATAAAATGTCTAAAAGTATGCTAAGAAGCTAAAGCAAAAACTTATCCTAAAACCAAACTTTAAAGATATAGAAGTAGGGAAAATGTCAACATGTAATTTCCGAAACTCTCCAAGATAACGCGCTCATATTAATTTACGCGCACGAAGCTAAAATGAGGTACGTTCCACATTTGACCATGAAAGTCCTTTGCACAACGAATAATAAGAAGCTCTTCCAAATGTTCAATTTTGAAAGAAACTTCGTTCTTCGAAATCAGGCAACAAACGTGGAGGTGATAGCCAGTGCATTTACACCAATACAGTAACAAAGAACGGAACATGCATATGCTGTCTCACAACGCAGCACTGAATTTCCCTCACTACTAACTCGACATGAGATCACCACTTTGCCAAAGTTGTAGGGCAGTAACACCAGCTCAGCACCTGAAAAGTAGCATCATGCTCAACTCTACCGCACCTGAAGAGTAGCATCATGCCTACAGTACCTGAAGAGTAGCAACATGCCTACAGTACCTGAAGAGTAGCATCATGCCTACCTGAAGAGGAACATCATGCCTACAGTACCTGAAGAGGAACATCATGCCTACAGTACCTGAAGAGGAGCATCATGCCTACAGTACCTGAAGAGGAGCATCATGCCTACAGTACCTGAAGAGCATCATGCCTACAGTACCTGAAGAGGAGCGTCATGCCTACAGTACCTGAAGAGGAGCGTCATGCCTACAGTACCTGAAGAGGAGCATCATGCTGCTGCCGAACGTCTCGAAGTTGACGAGGTCGTCGAGAGCTCCTCGTCTTCTGACGTGCCCGAACACCGCCATCCCGATAATGGCGTAGATGAAGGTGATGAGGAAGAGCAAGGCGCCGATATTGAACAGCGCGGGTAATGACACTATCAGGGCGAACAACAATTTTCGTATGCCTTTCGCCGCCTGCAATGAACAACAAAGTCGTTAGAAATTCGAACATTTCTTGGCTTTTCGGTGGGTTTCGTGTCAGTGAAAAGAGCCCGTAGTTTGACCAATTAATCTGACGCAGATGAACATCAGGAGTTTTCCATAATTGAAAACCGTGTTTCACCGCGGCTCTGTAGTTTTGTCGAACCTAATCAAGAGACAGCGGTTCTGGTTTTATTTCACTGAAAAAAGTTATCGTTTTGGTCAACGATTTGCAAAACTTACCTATTCTTAACTGCCGAAAAAACTAGGACACTATCAAGGAGATCTACTATTTCAGTTTTCTGAATCGAAATTTTATAAGAAATGCCAAATACCATTCACCATAATTCATTAGATTAGGTTAGACTGTGTGTTGGTTTAAGCCTCCCTAACCGCTACAAAAAAGAGTGTATCGAAGAGAGGAAGGAAGAAGGCGCCATTTAGTGTGGAGATGAGGGAATGCGGAATCCATGCAGAAGGGCATAGAAACAGTAAGTTGAAAAAAAAGTTCATGAGATAAGATAAAAGTTGAGGAAGAAAGTAATAGGTGCTGAAGAACAGGACAGCAGTGAACCGAAAAAAGGTGGTCCTTGATATCACAAAAAGACATTTTATTTCAATAAAAGGAAGGCCTACCTAACTCTCAGCTCGGGCCCTCATACATTTTCCCTCTAGGAGTGCTAATTCCCATAGATACAATAGTTGGATCCTCCTGAGGGGGCTATAATTCACAAGCACTAAGCCTTATTCATCATTCATCACAATATATATATAAATAGAATAACCACCCAAAAGTTCGTAGTACTCATACGACCTGTTCATTTATTATACGAAAAAAGTTGTACTAAAATCTTCTACGTCGGAGTTGCATTAAATAAATCATTTTGTTTTAATTCGATGAATAATTTGTATGAGTGAATTAAAATCGTGAGTGAATTAAAATGGCTCGAGTACTTTTAAGGATTTGCACCCGTTTGGAGCGCTACTTTAAGATAACATTCGATCATGGACATATTAGAAAAATCGTTGAACACGTTCATCTTAAAACGTCAATGAAAATATTTAATATTTGTCCCGTACATTCCCGTCATGTGGCACTCGTGTGTAGTTTAAACATCTCCAACATGCTGTATTGTGTTTCAAACGTAGATTCGCAGTGCATCATAACCATACTCTTCAAAATCATTGTTCAGAAATGAAATATTTTCAAATTAAAGTAAATTCTCTGCATGGACACGTTATTTAAGCATCGCAATTTTAATTCCTCTACATAGCGAGTGCACCCAAATTTGAGAGATATTTAGTCAAGGTCGTCTTGAATTTATGAATAATTGATCCTGATTAATTATGTTAAAATTACCTTAACTTCAATGATATAATTCATCAATGCTGCTGCATTGTGATACAGATTTCCAGGTTATACATTTTGTTCGAACATCCGAGGCTAATGCGTGAGGAAAAGTTGATATCAAGAAAATAAAAAAGGGAATAAAAAACTACGTTCGAAGGCCTCATGATATTGCATGTTTATGAATTTAATGTAGCAATCCCAAGAAGTTTAAAATTAAAGAATTTCTAATTAAAACTTTACCTACGTTTCACTTTTCCCATGAAAGCGGGATCCGGACATTGTAATTAGGTCAAACTGAATGTCAGATAGTTATCGAACTTGAATTCTTTCCTCGTATGACCGACGCACGTCGGATCCTACCTAGCAGAACGCAGAGAAGTCAAACGAGGACGCACCATGCAAAGTCCCGAGATCGAGAATCTGAAGAACTTTTTCATTGTACCTAATGAACAAATATACCACGGCTTGAGTGAGTCTACAAGCATATACAAAGGGAGAGAAAGGCGAGAGTGATGCCATGGACGAAAAATCTTTGTAAGAGAGTTACGCAAACCTTGGATTTGGGTACTGCGTCGGACACTAAGTTGTGCAAGACGTTCATACTTGGACATAATATGAATGGCCAAAACAGTTCATTAATTGATGTGCTCATCAACGAATTTTTTCAAGTCCATAAAGGGAACACGGATCGTGCTGAAGAACATACAAAGTTTGTGCCACCACACATTGAATTGGGTTAATCACAATGAATTAGTCATGCAAAAACCGTGGCTGCATACAATCTCAAAAGGAGAGTATTCCTTCCATCCATAAACCTGATTAACGTTTAATCAAGTAACAAAGAGTATTAATCAGTACAAACAATGCGAGTTTTATGTCAATACTATAACGACTTGGCTATAATAACGACTTGGAAATAAGCAGAGCAACTCTACGAAAATCATCTAATCTAGGCAATCAATAGCTAGAATAACGTTTTTACCGATGCAGACCACTGCACAGACTTTGTGTTTCGGTGGTCAAATTAGCAATGGTAGGCAACCGGAAGTCTAGGATAAATCAGTAATGGTAGACAGTCGATGATCTAAGACAGATTAGTAATGGTAGGCAAACGAAAGACTCAAGCTTTATTTGGTCGACGATAGTAAGTTTGGCACAACTACAGCGCTGCAGCTCTAAAGTTAGTAACAACCAACAAGTAGGGTTGCTTGTAACTACGGATACTTCAAATTCATAACATTAATTGAACCTCGGCTCTATTGAGCTACTACTAAAATCCCAGGTCAGTAAAATTCATTAGAAAATTTTACGGCAGGAAAAACTAGATAAAAACACAATGATGCACTCAATAAACTCGTTGACGTTTCATTCAAAAAAGGAGAAAAAAAAGGAAAATTCAACTTAAGCATGACTTAACGGGAATATTTTAGGATTGAAAACGGAACGAATTAGCTCAAACATAGTGGCTAAAGAGTTGCTCAATTTTCGACATTTTGATTCATCAGTCGACTTACTGTCAAGAACTCGTTATTCTTATACTGACCCAACAAGCTGGGAGGCAATACTAGAATTTACGGTGATTCCTACTCTAAGACGGATGTTTGTACATGTTAAATTGCGTGGCAAGTTACGAGATGAATTCAGAAGACAAGAGCAAGTTTGCTCCCAGCTAGCAGCGGTCGGGGATGCCTACTGAAGTGCTCGGTCATGCATTTAATTAAAGCCGCCTCTTAGCAAGTTGTGGACGCAGCTTGATAGCACAACAAATTGACCATGCGATTTCAGGCTCACATCACTTACTGGACTGGGACACACTGACGTCATTTGGAACTCAGGAAGACAATACATAATTAAATGCATTACGCAGTGAAATTTATGAAAGCTCCGTGTGACGTCACGTCCAACATGCGTGAAATGAGCGGTCGCTAAGCCAACGTGTAGCTGCGCTTCAGCAACGGCCATAGGAAAACCAGAAATCCACGAGTGAGAAATGAGTTACTCTATTTCAAGGTGAAATGAGCATTCTTTCTAAACAGATCGAGTGATTGCTCATATGAGTTAACACTTGTGGAGTTCGTTCCTTGAAGATTCAACTTATTTCGGAAGAAGCATTATTTCGCCAATGCTTTAATTTCTTAAAATTGTCTCGTGAAACACACCAAAACTCGATATATTGCCAGGCATGCAATTGCTGTGTCTTATAATAATGTGAAAAAGTTCGATTCATTTACGCATTAACAGTGAATTCACGAAAGCGAAAGAAATATAAAAATGGCAAAATCGATTTCTTTTCGATTTTACAGCTGTTGCAAACATATCCAACATAGCTGTGAATTAATTTATCGCTGGTCCTTTTAGGAATTGAACCATTGTTTTGGGCGGCTCCGAGGGTTGCAATTTTATTAATTGAGCAATTATGATAGGCAGTTCCGAGGGTTACAATTTTATTATTAAAAGTAGAAAAACGGGCAAGGAACAGCGGCTCAGTCCCAGAAAGTAGATGAAAATCTGATAAACGAAACTAATCCAGCAAAAATAGCCAACACTAAAAATTACGAGTTACAATCAATTACGAGAGTTTCAATGACAATAAAAAGAGCAAAGAGTTTGAGTGGGCGAGCTAAGGAGGGGTGCAGTTGTGAAAAGTGCAGAAATATCTTTGTACCTGTCCGAAGAACGAGTTCTTGCCATTCACTGTAGGCTGCAACGAGATTATAACTATGTTAGCATACGTAGGACGGCCACTCTGCACAGCCACAACACAGCCACGGTCATGGTTCTGCTACAGCCATAGTAATACTTCAGCCATAGTTGAGCCGTAGTACGGGGGAACTAAAGTATTACTACAGCCATGTTTTCTCATCATCCATTCTTCAACCGTTACATAAAGCAAGCACAGCCATAATACATGCTACAACCCCCGTGCAGCCACCACCTTGTCGTACTCTCAGACATACATCATAACTTCTGAAGTACTTCAGCCTAAAGACAGGAGTATCTCTTGGACGACCTTAGCGGCAGAACAACCTCATCCTGAGGGACCAACTGCAATAATTGCACATCTGCAGTTGCCAGTACAGTAGTTACCTCCACAGAACTGCTACCGCCACCAGTTGCGAGAGCTACGGAGTTAGTAGCGCGAAAGAACAGCCGCTAATTAGTAGAGGCACACCATACTACTTCATCCCAATCATACCACATACTTCACTCAACACCATACCCCCAGCCGCACCCGAATGCATCCCTCTGCACGTATCAAAGCATCCACAGATGCACGTTGACTTGAAGCCTTCATAGTTTGTTTACAGTTTCAAATATTTAACCAAACTATGGCTGGAAAACATTTGTTACTTTACTTCTGGATGCATGGATAAGCATTTTGAATAAGCAAGTTCTGACTGTATAGATATTTTCGGACTGCAGTGCAGTTTGCCTCTGAGACAACAGTGCAGCACTAACACTCGCAACAGAAGAAGGCTCCACGTCATAGTAAAATTCAGCAAAGTGCGTGAAACTCGTACATGGAGTCGAAACATAACTCAGCCAAGAAAGCGAATAATGCTAAAGCTTTGGTGCTATCTTGGAATTAAAATAGGAATACCGTAAAGACTCGCGGTCTCCAGTAACTCAAACTGATCCATAATAGCGAAAAGAAGAAGCTAGACTTCAAACTCTCGGGGATGCAGCACGCAACTTCAAAGCTTATGAAGGAAAGAGTAGTACAAGTGCTGTGGCTCAACAAAAAGGGAACTAATTTAGGGCTATTAAGTTGCAATTCAAGCACCCAGATCGCTGCTAAACGAATGTACCATGTACACTGTCAACGTAGTTTGTCGTAAACTGCGTCATTATTGGAAAACTTAAGGGACAGAGCTTACGAAGGATTCAGAAAGCTATACAGAAAGTCAACAATCCTACACTTTAGATTACTTCATTGAATTAGTGTGCAAATTTTAACAAACTAAGATACTCGATGATTGTTAGCATTGGTTACAAGGGCAACTCCTAAATAAATATACTGAATGGGAACCGGGTAGAAGAGACAGTAAGCAAACAAGTGACCAAGTTTTGCACTTCCGCAAGACACATTCACGAGATTTGGTTTTACAAAATTGGATCAGACGAAGCTTTTTCTTCAGACTCGACCAGACTTTCTTTCAGAACAGGCTTGCGGAAATTTAGAGTAAGAGAAATAAGGTCCTGTACTGGAGGATTTGTGAAACAGCATATGAAATAGCACTCGATATTGGAAGCAGTCAAAATAGATGAAGAAACTTCTAATGAAAGGAACCAAGCGTTGAAAGAGCAGCAGAACGGGCCAAATTTCGAATAAATATCAAGCGACAGGATAAGTCATTATCGATAAAGTAGAAGATACTGCGATCAAGAAATTTCCTTATGTTAAGATTACCTCCACTAACGTCGCCCGAGTGCAAGTTGTACGGACGCGATCAGTGAGAAAACGCCCACACAATTTTTGGTCAAGAAATCATGCAATCAAAGACTTACTTTGATGAGCCTCAGGATCCTTCCTATCCTGAAGACCCTGACAACTCGCAGCAGGGTGGGACTGATGGGGAAGTTAGTGAGCACGTCTTGGAGGAGGATGCCAGTGATCGATGCGAACACCAGGATGAAGTCGAACAGATTCCAAGGAACCGTGAAATAGTGGTGGCGTAGTCCAATGATTTTTACAATGGCCTCTGCAGTGAAAGTGACATTAGTCAAAAACTGGAAAGAAGTGTTTTTTTGAAAAGTTTGAAATACTTAAGAGTATGTTGATAAAATGTACCATCCTAAAACAGGCTGGGAAGAAATCTGGTAGAACGTGGAGTATCGTTTTCATAGAGTATCTTTTCATTTAACTGAATTGTATTCTTGAAATGAACATCATTACAAAACACAATGTTTTATTCCAGAATAGATTAACAATTTCTACAACAAAATCGGACACAACCGACTCAAACCAACGTTGGCAATTCTCCCCAGAGCAACACATAGGGTGAGATGCAAGGCGTGAAATTAGGGCATTGAAATAGTGATAACCACACTATTTTTTTTCGCTGGGATGTCTGTGACTTTAGCGGCTGAAGTTTAACCTCTGTTTTGTGAAGCTAAATCATAGATGTCTCAGCAAAAGAGGTAGAGTACACAAGCATAAATATTCAGATTTTATTTCATTCTCTGACGCTATTTTAAATTGAAATTCCAAAATACTGGAACAATAACATTAGAACATTTAATTTGTACATCAAAATCGCAGACTCTCACTTGACGTGACATTTTCTGCAGAAATCGTTGAAGATTTGTTTCTTGGTAAATACATCGGAATGTTGGATCGTTCTTCAGCAAAAAACTGCACTACTTATCAAAATTTATAAGAACGATTGAACTGTTTAAACATTGCAAATTGAATGAATTCCGCAGATATCTCATAATTGAACTCAAATTCAACTGGTTACAAGCCTAATCAACAATCATTAGGATGTCCTACTCAGTAAGAAGTGAGAACTACGTACTTGGATACTAATTTTCCCTTGCAATCTAAAGTGTTATTTTCATGCTCAAGTAAACGCTTGGACATACTGAAACACTTGGTCATTTCATTGACATTAAAAGCGAAAAGGCAGAGAGAGATAATTTTGCAAGGAACTAAAATTGCATTTGTACACCGCGCTACCTCACGTCGATCAATACATCTACATGGACTAACTTTTATGGAACTCTAATGAGGTTCGAGGCAGGATCACATCTCTCAATTAAAACAAGGACCAGCTCTTCGAAGCTGAAATGCGTACATCTTTTTAAGAAGTTTCTCGTGGAGGATTTCTACCACAGCTCTTTTCATTTTTGTCCAACGATTGTTCTCTATAATTAAAACGTAATTTTTCCCGAACTTAAGTTTTTCGTCAAATAAGGCAGATATTATGCGCCAAGCACATGTTCAATCATGCATAAGTTACGTCACGTGAGGCATACGTTATGTCAGGTCTATTTTTTACAAGAAAAATCAAAGTTAATTTGAGGTAACTGAAGAGAAAGAAAAATTTCTCACCGAGCCCGAAGATGGTTGTGAAGAGTGCATTGAAGACCTCTAGCGTAAATGACACAGTCCGCGACTGATGATGATGCTCAATGGCCATCGACACCATGTTCAGGAAGATCAGCACAAAGATGGAGATTTCAAATCTGAAAAACACTTCATAAGAGATCTTGCAATGCACCAGAATATAAATTTAGGGACCCAAAAGAAATGTCTATGACATATCGACATCTAAATGAAAAAATTACTCAGAATTTTGAACTAAAATTTTATGTGGTTTGGAAGAAACTGATTATTTCAAATCAATCTAGCTGACTTACAGCTAGAAGCCCTACAACTTACAGAGTTACAGTAAATTGTTAGACATAACTTCCTTTAACTAAGATCAATTCAAACCAGGTACAGGTGTGATAGAAATAACTGCAATAGCTTCGTGAAGCTTAATGAGCAACTCAAGGTATGATGCCTCACAATGTTACTGCTAAAAATAGAGAAACAAAAATCCATACGAGTTGCATTTAAAGAAACGGTATTCTTAAACAACACAGCCGCAGGTTAAAATTTCAAGAATTTCACGCGACGATAAAAATGCCGCTCACGAGTTTTAATTCACCCACGAGACAATAGCCAGTGAAACTTTTTCTCGCAGTGGTTTGAGACAACTTTTAACAGCAATACTACGAAATGTTTTATTTAATCGTGTAATCTCTAGACAGCACATTGTTATTCACTTTTTTTTATCCTGTAATGTAGGCGTATGCTTTAAACATCACAAGTTCTATGTAACCTTCAACTCACCGTACTAAGGAACGCTGAAATAGATTCAAGCTGAAGCATCTATGTAATATCAATTTAATACATCATAGTTCACGTTTGGTTCCATCTCTCTAAAGA
Source organism: Platorchestia sp. MABIK (assembly GCA_014220935.1). NCBI lineage: Eukaryota > Metazoa > Arthropoda > Malacostraca > Amphipoda > Talitridae > Platorchestia > Platorchestia sp. MABIK. The sequence continues at coordinate 185,621 of JACJUY010000669.1, forward strand.
CTGATGTTACCAATTAAATGATTTACAATAACAATTTTAGCTGCTATTCCAAAACAAAGAGCTGATGAAATGATGGCAAGGGCCCTGAAATAAAGGCTGTGAAATGTTGCCAGCTAGTTCATTGTTGTGAAATAAAACTTGATTTACAAAAGAAGTCGTAAAAATAGTGCTTGTGTAGCAGTACATGCCTATCCTCCACTTCGTACATGTCCATCACTCAGGCCGAACCATCATGAAAGTTGAATGAAAAATTATTCAGGAGTTCAAAAAAGCAATAAAAGCGTCGAATAGAGCTCATCAGATGATGTATTCAGTCTCACAAAATTTTCGGCGTTGGGCGACATCACAGAAGAACACAAACTTTCAGTGAAGAATGATATCATAGTCAAACATAAAACCGAATAAGAAATTTCTGCTGAGTAGATCAACGTGCCGCACATCTCTGATGTACACTCACAGATTGTGATGTGACAACGGTAAATAGAAAAAAATTACCTCATCTCTCTACAAGCTGATTTAAAAATGAAACCACCAGTTGAACAGAGGAGTGTTCAATTCCTGCAAAACCGGTACCTTCTGGAGACGGCGATGTCGTAGAAGATGGCGTGGTACTGATGCTGCGGTCTTCTAATTACTTTCTGGGGCTTTTTTCGGCCGAGTTTCTTCATGGCCGTGTAATAATTCTTCTGCGAGTCCGTGAGGAACATCTCGAGTACGCCTCCTTCGTACTGGACGCGAGAAGTCACAAAGAAATCAGAGCAAAATTAAAGAGAAGCTACGAACGGCAGGGAGAAGCGAGAGATTCCTGTGGCGATGATGAATTTGACAACCTTGGTAATTTTAGAAACCCAAAATAAACAATACATTTAAGTTCTTGTGTGATAATTTTTTTACGATGAGGAGTTGCGGAAACAACACCTGGGGTTTTGAAAAGAGACTCCTTAATTTGCAGCGAGTCCGTCAACGAAAGCAAGAGCAAGAATTCAAAGCCAAACTTATGAATCGTGGGATAGTAGATGAAATTTTTGCTATAAAAATTCGGAAAATCATTAACAATAGTACCCTTTAACAATGACAGCTCGAACGCCTGCGAGAAAAACTGACAGAGCTTAACTGATGATATTGAGTTTTTTTGTGACAGACTGCGATATCTCAGATTTAATAAGTATTTAACAGAATTTCAAAGAGGAAACCACTACATAAAATGGAGAAAATGTTTACCTGTTCACGCGCAACCCAAATGAAGATATCGAAATCAGTATTTCACATTACTTTACTGTTTGTATCCTCAGTACGCTACCTTGTAGCTTGAGTAAAATGACACGGGTGAGCTAAGGAACTCAAAATGCAAGAAATGCAACATTTGTCAATTCCTGTGCTTCATTCCCAAAATGCAGTCAATCATGAGTGAACGGAATCGATTTACATAGCGTTCGTTCCTGTAAATGTGTTCACAGTCAAACGTGCAGATGTTAAATTAAAAACCAAGTATTTTGATGAACCAACAAATCTCCAATTTCCGGCTGAACTGAACGATATTAGGACCTAGGTCTCGTATTTCGTAAAGGAGAGCAGGGGTGCAAATATTGCCTATAATGCGTGAACATTCTTTTTCTACTCACATCGAGCACACGCAAATGTTGGTGCGACAGTTCAACGAGTATTCTATCATTGGTATGATCCTTTTAAACAATTCATATTAAATTCTTGTACACCAGATAAGTTGAGCATCATTTTTTCGTCCACTGGGTGTTTTTAACTTTCCTAGAAGCGTCTTTAGATTCTTACGAAGCAAATGTAGTATAATTAAAGCTAAATGATCCAAATTTGGTAGCAGCAGCGAACCATCAACTATAAAAAAGTCTCTCAGAAAGTGTTTTACGGCTACATGGACACAACCTTGCGTTTCGTTCCAAGTGGGAGCAGAATGTACGCCGTTCTTAAGCCACAGAATTGAAAACCAAGATAAAAAGACTTAGGAGCGAGATCCTTTCTTTGAAGGTGTTGCCCAGAAAAATTCAACGACTTCGCCAGATTGTTCTCTGGTCAAGTAAAAGTTCTCTGATTTAACCTTTTCGAAAAGAATTCAGCCACCAAGACACAAAGGTTGCCAGATGCTGAGAGTCTTCACAGCAATATTTTATCTAAAAATGGATAAAATTAGTGACTTTTGGTTTTAGAAAGGGCAATCTAGCAACCCTTCCTCTTATAGAAGAAAAGGTGAAACACAAATTTGAGTCTCATCATAACGAGTCCAGCAACCGTAGCTGCCAATCCAAGAGTAGGACATCAGCAAAAGTACATGAAAGTTTCGTCGTTGATATGAAGAAGGGCAATATTGACTAAGTCACCCTAAGCGCCCGAATGCGTGGATCACAGTATTATGCTGGTGTTTTATAACACAGGGGCGATCGCTTCTGTAGTTTGAAACTGAAGTAGTGTGAAGTGATCAACACAGTACACACGCCACGACTGCTCTAGTTTTCGCAGCAGAAATTAGGAACAGCAGATTTCAGTTCATTACATGAGCACTATGTAATTACGCAGTTGAATTTTCAGTACAGTATTTGCAAAATATTTCACTGTTCTTATAACATTCAAATCAGAATCGAAAAAGGCGTTTGTGGGGAAGTAAAACTTTATTTAATTGAACATCTGGAGTTGACGAGACTATGAAATTCTGTCAAGCTTGTTTACAAAATCACAGCTCGTTATTAGAGGTTAATATTCCGTAATCTTTTTATTAAAAAATGTACACTACATGGAGGTCATGACTCTACCATGAGAGTATATCATGTCTCATTCGTTTACCACCCGTTTTGTCAACAGTCTCGATCTTCCCTTTAGGAATTAAGTATCTGCTTTTAGTTGCCTTAATATCTCTCCAGGTTACCATGTACGGTCTCACGCTTGCTTTTTTCGCTAGAAAATAATTGCGCCAGCATCTTCTGCACCAACACCATTCGACTACGGTCGAACCTGTGTGATTTGCAACAACTCTAACAATTAAGTTAACGAAACACTACAAATATCAAATATATTTCTCCAGCAATAAAAATTAGGTTAGACTTATTTTAACCCACTACGAGAAATATTCATGGGACACGAAGAAAATCTTACTGTTTGAAATGCTTTAAAACCAATAAATATATTGTGCTTGTTTAAGGTGAAAATACTACTGTAGACGGATAGCTTCACTAAATATTTGATGCTGTAGCTAAAGCAGAACAGCTCGTTCAGTGGCAGCGAGACCTCAAATATTTAAATGACTTAACATAAGCAATAGGTTGAGATTGAATGCACGAGCGCTCGTAAATTTTGAGATATTTTGGAAGGGCTACTCTGTTTACCATTCTTCAGTACGAAGTCGGGCCTGGACCTTCTCACTAAAAGTGACCAATTTTCTACATCGACATAAAATAATTAACTGACATAATATTTGAAACGTATTTATAATATTGTGAGTTAGCTGTAGATACATCGTGGGAAATTTTAGTTGAAGGTAGTTTCTACCCACATTTTAGTTTCTTAACACTGGGTATTCAGACCATGTAGCAATCTGAATGGTAAATACTTCAAATCAGAAGCCGATACCGAAAAATAGTCTGCATTACAACCAACGGAATTAAGAGGAGATTTAGCCTCTCAAGTCATGTTTATGAGGAGGGGCATCAAGTTTAGGTTAATTTAGAAAACGACGTAAAGAAAAAACAACCGAAATACCAGGTACGAAAATTCATGACTGAACAAAGTACCAAAATATTTCTTGTTAACCAAAGCAAAGAAAACTCGACCGAAACTTATCGGAGATAGTGAAACACAGCTTTAAAGAAGTAAAATTCAACGGGTAACTTAGACATGAAGTAAGTAGGCTACCAAAATAAGCAAAACGTTTTGAATTAAAAATGAGCGGAAAATTAAGCGAGATAGAGAAACTAGCGCTACTCTGGCATCAACTCCAACAATAAGTAAGAGCGGGGTTCACACCGAGCGCACAAAGCACATTAAAGCAACACAGCATGCGCGTCATCTACGCGAGTACTTCTTGTGGAGGCCCTGGAAGTTCTGGGGTAGTGACCAGGCTTTTTGTAAGCCACGCCACTCTTGCTAACACGGCAAATACCTCGAGAGTTGATCAGGGTGCTTGTTCGGATGTTAAAGTTATGTTGTATCTCGGAGTGAGCTTTGCATGGCAGTCGCCGCCGGATGTCTTTATTGTACTTGGGTTCGGATGGGTCGGAAATGCCCAGACCGCAACGGCCGGATTTGACCGACGGAAGTCCTTTGTGGTGCCTTGCCTATGCCACCTTTTACAATCACCGGAAAGTCTTTGTTTGACTTCCGGGCATTGACTGCTAGTTTTAAGGAAGGTCTGTCACCGATGGAATCAGTACATTATTAGGAGCGTTACAGTGCGTTTACTTTCCCTTGCTCTTTGGAAGTTTACGGCTTCAGATACTGTAATTCCAACTACTGCTAAATAAACTTCATGTTGTGCTTAAAGTAGCGACACAACAAGTTATCAGTAACTGATCTGATCCATGGGACGTGAAACAAGCTGAGCGAATGATTGCAATCCATAGATACGGCCTAAATAGATAAAGGGTCGTATCCATAATGAACGGATTTTATTCCCATTTAGCAGATCAAACGCACAATTGCATATTCAAGTACGAAATTAACGATTAAACTTTGTATTTAACTAAAAGAATTAACAATTAAGCAGGTTTATGTAATTAATTATCAGACCTAATTCGCAATAAACAGACTTGTTCCTACAGTTAATGGGTCAAAACCTCAATTAAAGACCCAAATTTCTAAGAAACGCACGTCTCTTTCCTCGTTTATGACACCTTTCGTCAACGAATCAAAGCCCTCACGATAAAACCAATTGGTTTATAATGAAGTTGATTTTCACTAAGTGAAAAGTGAGTCGGATTGTTTGATAGACCTTGCGTACGGTCAATGAACAAGCGTTCATGATTGCAAATTTTTTTATAATTGATAAGGCAGACCCTCCCTCATTCATGGGACTGGGTCCTTGTTTAAACAACAGTTCCATCCATCGTTAACGAAGAAAGCCGTCTTTGGAAAAAACATCTCAAGAACATACATAAAAACTGTGACTACTTCAATTGTTCGCGTAAGGGATTCCTCCTAATGTTAAAAACCTTGAAAACTAACGTAGGAGTACGACTAATTGGCGGCCAGCAATGACAGACTTGCGAGCGTTTTTGAATACCAAGTGACATTATCATTCCCTTTTGGGTATTCGTGGAAAACTTTTTAATGTTTAGATTAGTGTCAGGTTTTCAAATGTCTCAAATGTGGTGCAACAACGTTCAAGCTGAGCAGCCTTTATTAACCGTCCTGATTCATTTTCCAGTGTTTTATCCTCTGTGTGAACCAAAATACAAGCAGGACAAACCAGACTTATGGATTAAATTTGTTCTGACCATGGCTTCATAACAGCACAGATTCATTTCTCGTACAATGCAATATTTTTGCATGTGCTAAGCGTGACATCACCAGGAGCTAGAAAGCGTTCAGCGACAGAACGCTTTGGCCATGTTCCAGCTCCACGTGATGATCTTAAGGCACGATCACGGGTTAGAAAAGTCGAAGCCTGAGAAATTGGACTTGTTAAGTTACGAAGCCATAGTTTTGGAGCTCCTGATGAGACGTTCATTTGAGCTCAGGAGTTCACTCAGGAGTAAGACAGTGATGTCACGCAGTTCAATAGCAAGGCATACAAGCCGCACAAGCGCAGGAGCTGTGAACATCGCCATTCAAAAACTTATCTACATGCACGAAACATGCAAAAGAGAACCAGATAAATTTAGAGGAGACCAACAAAAAAGGGAGTGAAAATGTACAGGAAAGTTTCTTAAGGGAGAAAACTTTCAAGCTGAGAAAATAATGAAAATTTTCGAAGTTTATGCGCTTTGTTCCTGGAAATATAAACTACCGCTTGTGCGAAACCAACTTCGAACCTTTAATAAGAAGCAGAAGACTAATCTACCGGTTCGTACTTATGGTGATATAAGGGGCTCTGTTTCAAGAGATCGTGGAGACAAGATATAGTCATAATGAGTTACTGAATCTAAAGAACCGGAGGTAGATATCGAAGCGAAAAATTACTTGTTTCGGCTCGGTGATACTTAATGCAGCAACGCATTTAGCAGAATATTACAATAGTGAATAATTAGGAACTAGCCGTTACGTAGTGAATCAATATTCCGTCAATATTATATGAAACGGGATAGTTTTGGCAAGGTGTGACGCTAACTTAAATTACTCGTTTATCTACATGAAAAACGCTAGCGATCACGATCGCACATCATCTGAAACCGATAAACTGATTTAGAGAGTTTTAAACCTACTCATGAAGTTAATGCTTTAGAAATGGAAGAATTTAAATTGGACGATGTACATGCAATATTAATCACGTTAAGTAGAAAATGATTTTAATATTTATCAATGGTTAACCTGTTCACTGTTCGAGCGACGTCGAAAGCATTTCGTGCGCTGCTTTAGCTTATTTAAAACGGAAACGAAGACGAATTGAAATGGACGGACACAAGAGAAAATTCTTTTCTTTTACAGAATTTTGACGAGGGTAAAAATGGGAACAGTAAATATGTCATTTGGCTTAATTGAAACGAAATACAATGAAATATTTTAAGAAATGGGGGCGTTTGGTCTATATAATTTATGACGGATGTAAAGTAGTATTTAGGACGATTAAATGAAAGAAGAGACTTACCATCTGTCGAAGCCAAAGTTGGAGAAAACCGCAGGAATGTAGAAGAGTGGGAAGTTAGATAAAAGTGAAAGAACGTTTGCAATGCAGACGAAAAGACGCAAGAAGGATCGAACGAAACGAAAAGTACATTCCTCTTTGAGGATTGACGAAGGAAATTGAAAATCACACGAACAGACAACAGACAAGTCACGTTTTTCTGTTAATATTCGAAGGAAGACCTGACAATAGATAAAGATAAATGTTGATTAGAAAGAAGCGTCTCCACAGGTGTTACAAGGAGCAACTCTTGACGTAAGAGTGTCCCATACTTGCATCTTATGCAAGTTTTAAAAATGGAGATAAGATAGTAAATTTTTGCTCATTCAAAATATTTCTCTCAAAATGTCGGAGGAAATTTATAACTTTTCGAATGGAATCGAATTTCCTTTACTTGTACGTGAATTAAAAAAAGTTTGACTTTGAGATCTACAACTGAAGCGAAGAACTTTTTAAGAGAGAAAACGTTTACAGTTATTTTATATGGTGCGGAAAAAATCCTCATTTAATTCGAGGAAAAATGGTCTTGTTTACCAATTTTCATTAGTCAAAATACCAAAATAAACATTCGAGAATAAAATTCGCCCTTACTTCTAATTGATTTCTGCGTAAGTGGATTTGAAGCATCTCTTAATTATAATTCGTAAATCATGCTTAGGATTTTTTCAAATATAGGGGTCCGGACCACCATTGGGAGACGAAACCTAAAGGAAACAAAAACCCGAGCTTTAACTTGAGAGGAGAGTCAATACTCACAATAAAAACAGAGATAATCAGAAGCCAAGCTTCATTGTACTCCAGCATTTCATTGATGTAAAACAATGTGTGCGAACAAAATAGGAAATAAGATAAACGTATGCAAATGAAACGAGCCCGCGGTTAGAATGGGGACTCCATTTATTCTTAGTCGATAGAGAGACTTTATTTGGAAATGATGCGTTTTTCTTATTGCTAGGAAAACTTTGTACAGCCCAGGAAGTCTAACATGAGCTACAGTTTTGTCGTTCCTCAAAACCAGTGGCTTCCACCTCTCGCAACCACCGCCCCTCGCCTTTCAGCTCCTGTGCACCTCCAATTCATTGCATAGGCGAAATTGAAGTCATTTTTTTTCTGGGTTCTAAGGTGTGTAGAGTTGTATAGAATTTATTTCATTTTTCTGGGTTCTAAGGTGTGAAAAATTGAAATAGTTTTAGGCAGCAATGCTGAATTTAACATTTATTTTGCTAGTTTCAAAGGAATACGTGTGGTTATTAGGTTAACCTTTTCTGGTTTCCAAGAAAATGAGCAGAATTTAAATCACTTCTTTTTGGCTTCTAATGTGAGTGGAATTTAACTTTTTTCTGGTTTCTATGGAGGGATTTTTCGTAATTTCTGTAGATAGTGAAAACTTTAAAAGCGATTTTTCAGTTGTTGCAGCGTATTTTCCTCACTTTTCTAGTTAAAGGTGCAAACTTGGTTATTGAAATTCAAATTTTTCCGTACGAGTCCCGCTGCGCAACATCACTTACTCATATTGATTTGTAAACTGCCCTTGTCAATATTCTAAATCAAAAAACTTGTAATTCTAAGCCTACTTTTTATTTTACTTCAAGTATTGGGCTGCTGGTTCACAGAATCGCAACGTTGAGGGCAATACTGTCATTGGATATTGTACGCTTGGGGTTTGGTCCACAATCGCAAGGCGTTTCCTAAAATTCAATATTAATTCGCACAGGCTGACGATTTGCTATGACGAAATATGTGCGTTCATGCAGTATAACACTTTATTTCTCATGAAACACCATAGCCGGTACTTCTCGATCACATTTCTGGCGTTGAGAATGTCAAGTCAATACTTTTACTTTTTCATTAATGTTATAAACATGAGATGTCCAACATTACAGTTTAGTTGCCACGAAAAGTTATAGCCTGAAGAAAATTCGAGCATTGAGAATGTCAAAATTTTTACCTTTTTCTGAATACTATAAACATGAGATCAACTCTCAGAAATCGTAACAAGGCTTTATCGTTACACCTGTATTCTAATCCACTGATTTGATTATGATGAAAAGTATTTATTCGGGTTATTAACACGTTGACTACGTACTGGTATGAAAATTGCTCATTTGTGCACCACTGCAAATGAGTAGCATTTCAATTATTTCACGACCTTTTATCAAAATGGATTTCAGCGCACAAGTCAAAATATTATCGTGCAATTATATTTTTCTCATTTCTTAGAAAAGATAGAGATATATTCTCGCAATACAGTCGGATTTTCAATTCTGCTACTTGCAAGTTAACTAACCATGACAACCGCGCCAACGTAGTGAATGAATAAATTCATGCCCTGAGAGGGGACGGTGAGGTCAGGCTGGAAACCACTGGTGAAAGCGATGAAGCGACTCCCAGTGCGCAATTCAGCACAAGCCATGCAGATATGACAACAGTAACCACTTGTCTAAATCTAACATATTATGTAAAAATCTTCAATGCACTGAACGGGCCAAAGCTCTCAGGTAAGACAAGGTGTAAACGAAATTCCAGCTAGTCAAATAAATAACCAAACAGTTACTACTTCTCATGACCCTGTTGAATGTCACCCTTGTTTGATATGCCTTTAGAAATCTAATATTTATTGCGAACGGCTAAGATTACGTGAAAAAATTTGAACCCATGCATAGAAAAAATTTAAGAAGCATGGTGACGACGTTTATCTTTCAGCTAAATCAAACGTATATCTGACTCTTCATTACTGAATAATTTCAACTTACGTGGAACACGAAGCTATGTCCTCAAAATGTGTTAATAAAGTAGCAAAAGTAAGCCTGTCGAGTTGAATCGTGTGAAACTTTTAGAAAAGTTTCTTCGAATTGAGTTAAACTTTTGGAAAAGTTTCTCCAATGGACGAAAGATGGAAGCACTTTTTGTCGAGTGTGCATGCCTTTTCAAAGAAGTCTAATAGAGATGATTCTTCTATGCCGTGTAGCATGGATCTCAAGTCGTGCTCACAGTAGGAAATGGAATAAGCGAATGTCAAGTGAGAGACGATGCACGTACCATATTTACTGTCGTGTTAGTAAATGGCTTTGGGCAGAAATATAGCCGAGGATAAAAACTAATGCAAGGAACATTTTATATATATATATATATATATAAGTTGTGATAAAAAAGACGTACATATCATGTGATATGACAAATAATTTATGCTGGTGATAAATTGACGTAAAATAAGTAATAAATTTAGAAATAAGAAAGGCTTCCACAGTCCACGAGCTTGAAAATGCCACGGATTCTAATCAGAAAGATTAGGTGATTTATTTTTTTCTCAATAGAAAATAATAAATTCACAGCACAGACAAAGAAAAATAAAGAAATGTTTTTGTCATTGATAGAGTAGTATTTGTTTCATGTATTTTTATGAGTAAAAGATGTTTTTTTGTCCGTGGAGAAAGGTTTTTCATCCTCTACGTAGGTGGTAGATTTTGTAGATTTTCTTCCCTTAATGATCTACGTAGGTGTTAGATTTGGGACTCTAAATGATGACTTGCTGCGTACGAACCAAATAAACGAAACCCTTCGTGATCTAAGCTATCGACTTGAAGGAAACAGAAAATTATACAACGCTAATTTCAACCAACGAAATACTGAGAGCAAACAAAAACGGTCTGGGACTGTCAGAGGACATTTATAGTTAGCTCAGAAAATCATTCTACATCTAATTTAGAGCCAGAAGGGATATGTTGTTTGAAATTAGAACTGCAGTGTTCAGGCTGACCCATCTGACTAATTATTATTTGAGGCTAACTGTGCAATGTCCGCTGCTATGCAAACGTCGATCTAACTAGAACATCCAATCTGCAGAGAATTCCCATGCATCTGAAGCAAAAACTCGAACGCAGATTGAGGCCAAAATGAGCCAGTGTAACATTTCCCTCGGCTTGTTAGTGTGTCTCAAAAATTCATTGGAAACTTGCATCTCAAGCTCAGTAAAGAACTAAACTAACTCGTTCTAGCTCAATGTTCAATGCAAGGAAATTACTTTGTCACTTTCTTCTTTATACTAGCTCATCAATTGAACGTTGAGTAAATCTCGACCGTAATTCTTGCAGCACAAAGCTGTCTCCAAAGGCAATTGAGTGTGAGGTCCAGAGACCTTCTGTGTTGACTAGTGATCTCGTGAAGCAGTGTTGGGAAGCAGGAATTGTGTTCAGTAAAGTTATTTTGTGAGAAAAGATACAGAAACATCATCTGTTCATGTGCATGATATACGAAACTGTGAAAATTGTTATGGGATAGAAATCAACTTTTAAAAGTACAATTAGGAGACGAAGAGGAAACTTTATTCAATAGAAGTAAGCAAGAAGTCATAAATTTGCGTTTTGTCCAAAAATAATTTTGGATAAGGTTTGTACCAGATATGATGGTGTAAGATGGTTGACTTCAATAAAAATCAGACGATTTTTTTCATGAATGTTAGCCGTTTTTAACTTGTCGTTAGCTTTAATGTTAGCTTTTTAAGTTGTCTATGCATTTTAATACGTTTTTTAGTTCTGTACAGTAAACCAATAGATAACCGAATACGAATTGTATTGATGACCATAGGTCGTGCAAATCAGAGTACAAAATGATAAATAACCACAAAACTTTCAGAGTGTGGTAGTTAGATGAAAGGGAGAGAAAGTGCACACTAGTGACGAATCCGCGGAAGAAGAATCGAACGAAACGAAAAGCCCATTTTTTTTCTGAGAGAAAAGGCGCTCGTGAAAAGTGTGCGTTAGTTACTAAAAATGATACAGGACGATATTTGTACGACGTTTGCAGGCTTCAACTCAATTCGTAGATTTATTGAGCGTGTGAGGTGTCACTTAGGTAAACTTGATACATGGAATAGAACGAACCGCTTAAGTAGAGCATGAATCCATGACAGCAATGACTCAATACCTAACATTTAATTGATACATACGACGAAGTTGCGCCGTGAACTTATGACGTTTAATGTTCGAACACAAAGGTCACTATTGTTGTTACTTGGATACACTATCAACGTTTTTAGAGTCTGTAAAATGAGATCATAGGCCGTTAATTTTGAAAGCTCTTAAATTCCTTGATTTAAGCCAGATAAAAGCCAATCTGGTAACTCCGTAACGCTTTCATACCGAGTTGCCAGGTTAATTTCCATCCGGTTAAAATTTGTGAATTCACGAGTTTCTAAAATAAAGTTCGACCATCATTTAGCATTTGGCGACCCTGTGGGGTTGCCAGATGTGCTATCTTCATGGTAAAGATTTATGAAAAAAAAAATGTTATGATTTAGGTAAGAAAATAGGCCAGTTCTATGTGAAGCAATATGGAGAGGATCGGGAAATGAAGTTCGGCTCACGTGAGTGACAGTAAAGTACCAACGCAGTGAATATTTGCCGAGCGGATTGTGAAAGTACGGTGATACGGTATTTTATCATATGTGCAATTCTATTTGGAAGTTCCCGATGGCTCGCAAGTTTAGTAGTTTAAAAGGAAATTATTTAGAGTTACTTGAAAACTATTGTACTGAATGTGCTAATATCGTGACACTTGTTTACCCGATTATTGCACAGCATAATAATCGGCTATGAATACGTTTATATAGACAACTGTGATACGTGTCCAACTCACTACTTTGCCAACACGAGTTGAACACCATAAGTACAATATAAATACTCAATTTAACGTATCGAATGAACTATACGTTCTCATTAGTACAACAAACCCACATTCACCGAGTTGAATCATTTACAACTAAATCGATTTGGCTATAGGCTAATCAAATAGTCCAATAACTACCACGCTAAATAATTTCACTCTCTCCGAGTGAAAGCACTACCGCCATCGCAAAGTTTCGCCATCTAATCTAAAGTGGTTTTAATTATAGCCACAGAACTGTTTGCATGTTCACGGAAAAAAACTCAATCTGGTCACGAAATCACACCGAATGTCGAATATCTACAATAGCTGCTTCATTAGAAAATCTCAATGCGCTGTGTGGGCTCAGTAAGAAACGGACTTGATACTTTATGAGTAGGTTCTAGTATTTCCACAATTTGATGCATCTTTGCATTATGCAGACACTATTTTTACACACAAAACGTGGGCAGCGTAGAGAGAGCAACGAAGCTGGCTTGACAAATACAGTTGTGGGGTGAGAATAACGTGAGAGAATTTGGAGCCCTGATGTTGTTGTGAACGTGTTGGGTAGCGGGAAATATGTAGAGCACATAGAGGGAGCAAGAAGGACCACGACATTGAAACACGGAGGGAAGGAAACTAAAAAATACGAACGAAGGAGGCACATGAACACAAGAACGTAAAGACAAAGAAACAGCAGTACAGTATAGCAATATTGATTGACACAAGATTACTTAAGTGTACGACAAAAAATCAGACGAATTTTTACGTTGGTATTCGAATTTTCAAAATAAATTTTCGAGGATATTTCAGCGTAGGCAATTCCTGAAGAGATAAGCGGACCTAAAACGATAGAGAGTAACCGCCGAAGAGGCATTTTCATTCAATGCAAAATATGTATTTGCGTGAAATCCAGGTAACTTTTGCGTCTAACTATGCATCAATAAACATCAGTAGGGCCTCAGCAAATAGAGAGTGGCAGAATAGGCGACTCACCTTTTTCTTGAGTGCATTGAAGTTATCTATAATGACACCAATGAAGAGATTTAGAGTGAAGAACGAGCCGCACACGATGAAGATCACGAAGTAAATGTAGGCGAACTTGTTGGCTTCCCTGTCAGGCTGGAGGTCAATGCCTCGGCAGTCCACAGCGTCCGCCATCACCTCCATCCAGCCCTCGAATGTCGCCTGTCGCGAGTGAAGCGGGTAACTTGCCACCCAACGTCTTATATTGTAGCCATCCTATTGTAACCATCTAACCCTGTACCCTCAAAGTGGAGTTTCTCGAATGGACGAAAATAAGATGGATGAAATGAAGATGGACAGAATGGCGTACCTGAGAATTCCGACCTACCTACCTTACACCTTCATGAACAGCTCTAATATATTTTTCTCCTTGTGAAATCTGTGCCCTAAGGTGTCCTTCAAAGTTCACTGCCATGTGTCAGCTTCTTCCTCATTCTGATGTCGATCACTATCTGAAGCCAGAGTTAATCTAATGATGGTGGTTATAATCACGGCAACATGAGCAGAAAAATGCTGACGTTAAAGGGTTAGGCTTTCCTTATATTTCCTTATTTGAGGAGTGGATGTTGTACACATGATGAAAAGGATGAATTATGTTTGTAGAATGCTTGGGAATGTTTTTAAAGAATTCTTTGGGATTGAAAGTTCTAGAAGGAAAGGGAAAGTAACTGATGAAGTTGTGAATTTGAAGGCAAAGAGTTGATGTACGGTATATTCAGAAACAAAAGAAGGAGTGGTGCATTATAGAATGGAAAGAGTTACCTATGATGCTAGTGAGAGTAGACAGAATAAATAATTTTTGAATGGAATTTAAATTATTTCATTGAAGTTTTTATGCATTTTACATTATAATTTGGTAATAGCACAAGCTAAGTTAATTATCCTGCAGGAAGGTCCACATTGGTACTCACGACTTGGAAGAGAGCCAAATAGGCATATCCTACATGGTCGAAGTTGATGTTACTGTTGACCCAGGTGTAGTTGTTCAGGAGGCATTCCGTCTTGTTCTTGACGATCTGAGACGAGATGCAATAATTACCACTTACACGGGAAATGAGTTGTTACACAAATTCGTGAAGCTCTAAATTGTAGATTTTCTCCACTTCATTACTCGCACCTATTTCGGGAAATATATCGAAACTTAGACTCGCACTAGTTACATTTCAATTCGTTTACGCATATTGTCCACAAAAAAGTAAAGAGTTAGAACCCTAAATGAATTCATCATATTTCGTAATTATTACATAATATTAGATGAAACACAGATGCATATCCTATAATACTGTATGAAATTAGTTGATACACCTGTTCATCCAATAACACGATACTCGGGACCCTGAATTTTCTAGTTCCCAATGTCTTCAATTGTAGATAAGACTTGGGTCAATTGCAATCATTGGCGTTTACGAGCAGTATCTTGTGATTTTTGCAGCTGTTAAAATGAATTTTGAATCCACTAAAGTAACTATATGCTACATCACACACTAAATTTTTAAAAACCATGTGTAAGCCAACTGGAGTTGATCAACCTTTACGAACTTAGCACTGTCAACTTTGTGGTTTCTAACCATTAACTGTCGAATGAAAACATTTCTCAGTGTGTAGAAAGGAATACCGTTTTTAGGCGCATAAACTCGACAAATAGTGTAATTTTGGTGCTCAAAACACTCAATACGCTTACTTTGCATGGTCTGTTATCATGATTCAACGTATTACCTCAAGAGGGAGCCGATCGCCCAGATCGTTGACGCACTTGTAGAAGCGCCCACCGAACATCTGCACCCCCATGATGGAGAAGATGAGCCAGAACACCAGGCACACCAGCAGCACGTTGAAGATGGACGGAATGGCGTACATGAGAGCATTTACGACAATCTGCAATGAACGGAGCATGCTGTAGGAATTTGTGTACGCGAGAGCACAAATGAGGGTTTGTTATGAATGGAAAAGGCAATAGGTAAACCCGCACATGACAAGGTTGACCATCATTTGTGATGAAGGGAAGGCAGATGAAATATTGTAAATTGATTCAGTTACTCTTAATTAATGTACACAGCGTGTCTGAAAATTAATGGTGCCAACTTTGACTGTACATATGAAAGCCCAAAAGAACGACTTTTTCGTGAGCACCCACAATTCCATACATTCATCGTTTTCAAAATATCGTGTTTCAAAGTAGAGTAGGGTCTCATGAACTCCGGCAAGGACAGTCCCCAGAGAGGCAGGGGACGGGAACTCATTTGATTATATGAAATTTATTGGAATTTCAAAAAGTGTTTTAAGGTGTCACCCTGCTACGTCAGGTACGTGGGGAGAAAGAATTCCCAGACACGATAAAACAATCGGGGATCATTTGAGTTCTGTGGCGCCAACTATGTATCTTTTTTACATGATCCATTTCAGTCTCAACTGGGGTTCTATTATTAAGCCCTTCAAGTGACCTCACAGGTAGAAGTGGCAGTTAATGGGCGGATCAAAGATACGAAATTTCGCTCAAGACCTACAACGTTTACCATTCGCTATTCCCCCAAAAAAAGAATTTTTGGATTTCTACTTATTGCTGAAAAAGTTTTTATTATTTTATTTTCGTATCTAGTTCTAAGGTTTGCTCCAATAGTTTTCGAACAACTTGTATATCTACAGTACTGAATTAGCACTAGATCTCTGAAACCTTGACTACACTTTCCTTTTTGACTCGAAACAATCGAGTAAAAAACGTTTCTTAAGCTTCAGGCATTAAAAGCGAGATGAAATCCAGAATACTTTAAGTAAGAAGCAACGCCATATTCGACAAGTTCAGCGTGTAGCAGGTTTGGCTTAAACATGCTTGTATTTATAGATGAACTTCGCAAGATAAACACAAGTGATTAGACATACCCTCAAATGTGCAGTAGGATTCCTTTTAAGGTGTGAAATTCAACGTTAGCTATAATTTATCAAGTTATTCATTCGGTTAAGGTTCGATTAGATTAGATGTAAGTTTAAGCCCCCCTAACCGCGATGGAGGAAGGCACCATTGAGTATGGACATAAGTGAACGCGGAATCTATACAGAAGGGGCATAGAAACAGGAAGTTAAGAAAGAAGTTTAGGAAACAAGATAAAAGTTGAAGATGAAAGTAGTGGTTGCTGAAAAAAGTTCAGCAGTGAACCTAAAAAAGATTTTCCATAATAAAACGATAAACATTTTAGTTCAACAAAAAGATGGCCTACCTAACTCTTAGCTCGAGCCCTCACACAGTTTCCCCCGGGAGCGCTATTTCCCATAGATACAATAGTTGCATCCCACTTAGGAGATTTGGCTAAGGTAAAGAGCATTTTAAAGCTGGTTTCCACCGAATCTTAGAATAATTACACAAGTTGTGAGTGAAGCACATTTACTTCGTTAATAACCATTCAATCGTGGTATAGTTTATGTAGTCCGCCACGTGAGTCGAAGCGCGAGTAAAAAAAAAATGAGATCAAGAGCAAGGGGAACAGCTGCGACGGACAATATTTTAAAGTTCTCATTATCAAAAAACTTTATGTAGAAAATGTTTTACACAAGAATAGATAACAAAAAGCTGTCCTCAGTTCACTGGAATTCCAATTTCTGCTTACTACAATAGCTCTATAAATTATCTCGTGGCGTGACTGATAGGAACGCACTTCTTGATTGGTTTTGGCAAACCTTCATGTATGTGCTACGATCCAAGTTGTCACCACAATTAAATGAACTCATTGTAAGAAACTATCTCAATAAGGTACTGACAATTATTAAGAACTATACACATAACTTATTGAAGGTTGCATTCATCTTCAGCAGTGTTGGCCTGCTTCACAACCTCAAGACTTTTCTCGCTTTGACTTTGAGTTTGGCCTTCCTATTTAGGTGCTTAATCATTGTAAATTGATTTTCTTCTGAAAAAGTACATCATAATGTCGATTTTTAAAGGTGTTTTCTCACTCGGATTGAATTTTTCTCTACTTTGCTCTTTTCTCAACTGGATTAATTTTATCTATGAAGTAAGAAGAAGCATGACTTATAAAACTTCTAATTGGGAATTTTTCTCTTCTATAGTTTCATCTTCAATGGGGGAAATAAAATAGGAACTGAGAACTCTTCCTTACTTTCAAATTCCTGTTTTTTTTTCATATTAATAACAAATTAGTTCCTTTCCCAATTGAAATATCGGTGGACTTTTTTGCAGGATTCAGTGAATGGTTGCGCACACTGTGCTTCATCAAATGTAGGTTCAACTTATCGACCGATTCACACCATAGCAGCTGAGCATGCCGGGAGGAATAACAGCCCGGACAACATTTCCACCAATTATCTAACCTAATAATACCCGTTGTGTGTTTATTTACATATTTATTTATATATTTGTTTGGTGTCCGCTTTTTCAGAAATATAGTATGTATATTTGTTTGGTCTCTGTTACGCTTTCGTCTGAGTTTGCGGCATCATGGATACCAAACTCCTCAGTGTAACATTATTAGATCACCTTTACATGCATTAATATGTTTAACATTTTATCAGGATAGGTTTGGTTAGGTTAGGATAGGAAAGGTTAGGTTAGGATAGGAAAGGTTAAGATGGGATAGGAAAGGTTAAGATGGGATAGGAAAGGTTAAGATGGGATAGGAAAGGTTAAGATGGGAAAGGAAAGGTTAAGATGGGATAGGAAAGGTTAAGATGGGAAAGGAAAGGTTAAGATGGGATAGGAAAGGTTAAGATGGGATAGGAAAGGTTAAGATGGGATAGGAAAG
>JACJUY010000670.1:0-31084 GCA_014220935.1 Platorchestia sp. MABIK
CTTCTCATATCACGCTGCTTAAATACAGATTTGCCAATATCGCTGCGAGCATTTTGCACAAAATTCCATTTTGAATTGCTTTCTTGGCGGCATTCACGTTTCTTTCTAAGTCCTCCCATGCCAGTTATTGTTTTACCATCAGCTAAAAGTTTGGTGATTTTATGCTTTTCAAAGTCTCTGAGAAATGGTTTCCTTCCAATATTGGTAAGCTTTATCTCAAAATTTAGGCTTGAGTACTTTATTGAGCTTTGAATTTTCACTTGCTGAATACTGTCAAATAGTTTCAAAACGAAAAAAATTGAAAAACGAGACAAAATTGTTTATGAAGAATGTTAGTATACAGCTTGGGAAGGAAAAGAAAAATCGGTGACTATTTTTTATCGCAGTTTTAATTCCAGAAATGTTTGAAAAATACACTTGCATAATATCGCATGATGCAGTTTTAGTTGTACGTTAGGCAGAACCGAAAGTGATAGTGCTCAATTCACAGCATTTTTCACTGGTCTTTGAATTGTATTGAACTTATGTTAGAGCTGATAATTCTGGACAATCCTGGCTTAGTATCAATGTAAAAAGGAAAACTGTGAAAAGAGGTTTTACCTTATATAAGCAGTACGCTGCAGTGATTAAAGGAGGACTCTAACACTGATGATTTTGCCAGAAAATGCTTGAGTACAATGCCATCTTTATTTGCATTATCTAGCCTAACGGCGACAGCCAACAGCAGGCCAAAGCAAACTCGCCCACACTTTTTTTTTCGTATCAGAAATAGTTATTGGAAACTAAGCCCTTTATATTCATATTTGAGAGAAAAATGTCACTGTCCGGTGTCCATTATAGTGTCGAAGAGACCATTGCGAAAATTCTACGATAATCGGACATGGAGCAATTTCTCGTAGGATCAATCTGACGGTATGTGAAAGTTTTGGTTTTGGAAATCCTCCAGAAATCTTTCAAAAAACCGCAAAGTCACTCTATTTGAATGAAATACATTTTTAAAGAACCAAATTCCTGATGAAAACCATCGAAGCTGCAATATACAGCAAACGCTCTGGACAAGAGCCTTGATACCGTCAATATTACATCAACAAATACTAAAACAAAAGAAGCTTAAGCCCAGATGGACGTTGACATATGTCATCATTAAAATTAGTATTGTTAGCGTGACAAGCTCATAATGCGCAGCCGGGCGCTCCAAAGTTGTGACCAGCGATCTTAACCTCTCCTTTGCGACCCTCCCAGACTGGAGAGGTGATGAAGGCCTTCTCAGTTCAAGGTGTTGGAAAGTTTCCATGGCGTGAAAAAGAGTTCCTCAGGGTGAGTAACTTAGCCTTAGACTCTTAACTTCCATTACGGACTTAGCGAACGAATGTCGTGTGTTAAGAAGGTCACACAAACGAAGAACCAAAAGAAAGGAAAAAATTGATGCGTTATTAATTGTTATGTAGTATCAGCTCTCTTTTTTTTGTTGAGCGTAACTAACAGCTGACCTGATTTACTCTTCGTATTTTCATTAAGAGACATTTGTTTCCTTTGTGCACTTTACCAACCCTGCGTTTCATTAAGTCATCAACTCCGCATATTGATCCATTAACATTCGGGAAAATGACGAAATTTCTATCTGTATCCTTACCTTCACATTTACGAGCAATGAAGCTTCAGAAAAATGGCTAAAGGAAGAAAAATGAAATTTTTCAATAACGGTATGTGAAAGGCTTACGATTATTCATTACGAAGTATGCATGTCCATCGGGATTGCCACCGGAACTTAGCATTACATGTCCTCTGGACGAATCATCTTAGGACAGTCTCTTGAAAAAATCTCTGAATACATCGTTACCGGAACACAACCGCGCATTACTGTAGCCCAGCACCATATTGCCACAGGCTCTCAAAGCTTCACTGTCATAGCCTGCACCACATTGGATCACAGGATCTTTTAGCGCTTCATTGTACCGGCAACTCATCACTTCATCATGAACCACTCATCACCAGGCCTTGTGTGGCATTATTGTTGCGTAAAAAACCATACCTCTCTCACACGTCACGTTCGTGATATTTTACGAATCTGATCACTTGCCTGAGTAGTACAAACTGGCTTGTACTTACGAGGGATTGACAGGGGTTACAGAAACATGACACACGATCTTTGAGCTCTTCAACGAACGCAGCGGAGCTGATGTTGCGTCAAAGCTGCAGTGTTGTCAGTCAAATTCATTGACCGTGAAAACGAAGCTGCCAAATACTTTTGATACAGTCTAGTCTTTGAGATCATGAATTATGATATCATACCCTGAAAATAAAGAGCAAAAACAAATAACTTTCAAAATATACATCATCAAATTGTTTCGTTTTAAACAGTATAGAAATGTCAATCCGAATACAAATTTTGTGACAAATTTAGACAGAGTCACGCAACTCGTAATCAAATTACTCCCAATGCTGCTCCTTTTTTTGCTGCGCTGGTGAAGAATAATGAAGAAGTTTTTAGCTGCGTGACAGTAGGGTAATGTTACCCGAGAGCTGTGAGCGAGGTATGCTAGACGCTACAGCGTTCCAGCTGCAAGTAAATAATTACCATGGCCTTTGTCTCAGTCCGGATTTGCTGAGCTAATAAATCATTTTAATTTTCAGCATTACGACTTCGCTTCTAATTATAATATTGCCTAACCTGAACGTGTGCTGGTGAATACGGATGAAATTATTCTAATCGTGAGTTTTATGATGATTCAATCTTCGCTCATTACTCGCCAGCTTTCACAGTGCTACTGTAGTTAAGGCCTTGAAATACGGCGTAAAATCCAATGCGGCAAACTCGACGTTAATTAGAGAGCTCTTTTTTCGGAATGTGTTGCACGGAAAATTATGGTATGACGTACATGCACTTAGAAGAGCTCTTATTCTCATAGTATTTAAGCAGAGCAGATAAAGATATCAGCGTCAAGTAAAACTGGCATCTCGTACAAACGTCTCCATTTACAGCCCTAAACTTGCGGTAGCTTCACAATTAAAGCTTGCCGAGGATTTTGGAGCAAAAAATTCACTTGATTTGAGCTGAAAGTTTCGCCAACAGAAGTTAAATTGCAAATAGTCTTTTCATGTTAAGAAATTAAAATATTAAACATTCGTTTATTTTCCATTAAAGTGAGCAAGATTTTTCCAACGTGAGTGCCTGAGCCTTGCTGCAATATATTCATACAATAAATTTCGGGAAGAATCAAACTTGATAAAATATCAACATTACAGCTACACCTACGCATGTAATTTACTTTATCAATTGAGATTGAGTAATAAATGACCTTGATCTGAGAGTGAAATATCCGTCTAGAAGCGGTGGACAGAGTTGCCATCTTTGTTGCAGAAAGTGATAATTTTGCAAGTTTGCATTTATTCAGGAGCACTGGAAGCAATTTAGGTTAGCTGGCTGCAATCTGCATCCACTCAAGGAGTTGAGAAGCATGATCGGGTGGCTTCTAATGCATATTCTCAAACGAATGCGCTCAATCATGAGGATAATGAAAAAACCTATTCAAATGCATGGAGGAATTCTGAGAGCAAAATAAAGACAGAGTTACTGAAATGCGAGAGTAAGCTACTGCGCTTAAACGCCAGGTAACTGGGCTTAAAGACATCATGAACAGAAAAACTTTTTGAAACTCTAAGTTTGCTCAATTTCTCATTAGTTGACATCAGTTTAGGGCATGCATTCACAGGAATGATGTTAACGAAAGGTAATGATTTCTGTTGGCTATTCTAAAACCAGGCTCTTGCAACACCATTTTAAAGACAAAAGGAAAATCGTTGCTTAAACTGATGCATGAGCTATCTATTTCATACGGGCAAAATTGTAATGTACCTATACTGACATTTACCAAACTTCCTATGAAGTTTGTTAATCTCCGTAATCTAAATTTCTTTAAAATGTTGGTCAATACTTCTGATTATGACATCCTTGTCTGTGGATCAGCTGGATCCAAATACTAAATGAGGGCCACAGATTTGATTATTATTGATTATAATGTCGCTATAGAGTTCAAGACTCTTTTTGAACACTCATTGGAGTACGGCTAATTTCATTCGATCAAAAGTAATGTATCCATGCTAAGTTGACCGCTTCGTTTCGTAAAATTGAAAAGCATCATCATTTTTGCAAATCTAGATCTTCTCGAGATTTACTGTACGTGGCTATAGTTTGCGTGCCTCATTTTAAATTGAGTTTAAACTTCAAATTAATCAATATTTTTGCACCATCGTTATTTATGATGTGGTTATATTTTATTATGAGCTGGTCGCGTACATTTCAAAGAAAACTTCATTATTGGATTGAGATTCAAAGGATGTCAGATAAAAGACAACAATTAAAGAAGTCCCCGAGACAGGCGAAGTGGCTCCTAGAGATTTTATCTCGAGAAAATTTTAAGCAGGAATTAACTTTGAGGAGGTGATTTCTGGTTATTTATGGATTATGATTTAACTAGAGCACTGAACTCAGTCTTGCTGGTTACATATCGTTACATATATTTGCTTCCTAGTCAACATCATAGCAGCAGACTGCAAAGTGCACATACAATGCGATGACGTTGAAATAAAGAAGTCAAACTTACTTCAATGTAAGCTGCTACTCTGGAAAAATTAGGGATATTCGTTGAATAAAACGTTAATATTCCATAATGGCAAAATTGTTGCTGGTTTTTCCGAAACTGGGAGCAATTTATGTTTGGCATGGCATATTTCTTCCACTTGCTTTCTAGTGGAAGCCAAAATTGTAATTTGCAAACCTCCCAAAAGCTTGCGTGTAAAAAGCTTAGGTAGCTCGCTTGTTTGAGGAAAAGCTCCGAAATGACCTTCGGAATTAAATGTAAAGGATGGACAAGAATCTATGAAAAGTCGTAATTAATAACTGGTACTTAAAACTCTCTTCAGAAAATAATAAGGTTAATCACAATGCTGTGTGCGATTATCTCAGATTGTATTTGATTTGGGAGTCTTACAAACTACAAAATTGTGAACGTCTCTTTATAACTGAAGAACACAAAAGTTTCCTGAATCATATAGAGGAATTCTGCCAAACGTATTGAATACTTGTAAAATAAAGAGTTATCTTATACGAGATTTTTATTCAATACATGTGATACAAAGTGTTATATATTGTGTACTGGATACTATACTTTATACTGTATACTTTACAAAACATTTACTATTGAAGCAGGTCTAGGCTCTCACTGGTTAGTCCTCTCAGTCAGCTGCAAAAATCCCTTTCTTGCAGAGACGTTTGAATCGATAACGATGGGCTACGATAAAGAGAAGAATTTCTTTCTTCTTGAATTCATTTGCATAGTCACTGTTAATTATTAAGGTTTTTATTTATCAACCTTATAGAGGAGGGAGCGAAGTAGAAGCTCATTGATTAGCAGGGGTTTAATTTTCATCGTCTCACGTACACGCTTCCTCCATTTTAGCGCGCGGATGAGAGTAGAATAAGCACACGTGCATTAAAGAACGGAACTGCTCTTAGCAGGATCGCCTCGCATGATGACAGCGCGCCACATAACCCAAACGATGGCTGCCATGAGCACTTCATAAGGACTTCGTCACAAGCCTTATCAGCAGGAGATGTTAGCGGTGCGCAAGCTGCAGAAGTCGAGTTGGGAAATGTTCATAGGCACTAGTTGATTTTCATTTCTTATGTGAGATTATAAATTTCAAGAAAACTAGTAGCGACCATCACAAACGGATAACTAAGGCCGGTTTTGATGACTTTAAAAGAGTGGTTAAATGATGAAAAGTAGAGGGGTTGAATGACGAAGTTAAGTTACATTGAATCCATCGTTCATTGCTTATGGAATTTACACAATTATAAATTTAAACGCATAATAGATATATAATTTTATGTGTGCCCCACCCTGTGTGACAATCTGAAATTACCATTCGTTGGAATCATAAAATCTAGACAGTTTGAATTCAAGGAAGAAACGACTTTTGAACCTACATAAAAACGAAAATGTCATGAACAAGAGCGAAAAGAGTTTTATTTTCGAATTCATAAAAAACTGGACGACGCACTATCGCACTTCGTTCTTTCATGAAGGTTCTCATTGACCCTGGTTTTTGTCCCTAAAATAGAGCATCTGGCTGGTCCACGTTTCTCGGTCGCTCAAAATGAGGCTTAATCACCCTCTGTGTTTTCAGCATTTTTGTGGAGCAACAGATGAGACTTTGTCCCCAGCTCATATAAAAAATAGGCTCAATGACTCGCGTTCATGGCTTCCATGAAAAAGTGGGTAATGGGTTTTCGTTCCTTGCCTCTTAGGTTAGGCTAAGGAAATATCTTTCTTATCGTTTTTAAAAAAAATCTTAAGAACCCTTGTTTCTGGATTTTGAGGAAATCATCTCTGGATCTGCAGCAGATGCGGTCACGTGTTCAGACACCCCGACCATTTCGAGACCCACGAGCCACAACTGCACGAAATTTAAATCCGCACCCAGCCTCAAAGGAGCTGTGCTGTCGCGGTCAAAAACTTCCCTGGTGTGCAGCCAATGCATTTAAATGTTCTTGGCCTGCATTCGGATCTTGCATATCAAATTATGGAGCAGAGAATACCCAGAAGCGCGGGCGGAATTGAGACGTAATATGTGCAGTGTTGTGTAAGTTGTACACAACGTGCTGGTTGGAGTTTATTTCACTGCTCATGGTCTCCGTTCTCACTCTCAAGCTTTTGCACGGTTGCAGAGTTTTCGTTCTGGAGTATTTTGAACACGCTTATTTTCGGAAAAGTAAGTTTTTTTTACCTGAAATCTCATATGACTATTTTTGAGGATGCCGCCAAAATATATTGAACGGAGCTTTAAGGTGGGCTTCTCTGGATGCGCAAAATTTTTACAGAATCAACTATAAGCTTAACTTTTCTTCGTTTCATTTAATTTTCTTGAGCCTTTTGACGACGAAACCGATTATTTCACTGTATATAAACGCCGTCGGATATTCAAACAACTCATATATATATAAATTTAAACACATATTTTCTTTCCTTCCCTGCACATGTTCGTAGCTGAGATACACACGTGCACTAATATGAATCTGAGAGAAATGTTACCCTGTTTTATTGCCTTCACTCGGATACGTATCAGAATGAAAAAGTATCAGAATGAAAAACAAGATGATAAATGCAGATGAAATTGAATAGTAATTCATAGAACAATTAGCTGCTTAACTAACGTTGTACGTGCCTAATTAAAACTTAGTTTGCAAAAATCTAAAATAGTATGAACTGCCTGCTTGATTGGTATCTACATCTCTTTTGCCAGTACTACAATGCCAGATACTAACACGACTACAAGATGAGGCACCATCTGAAAACTCTTCATAAATTAATACGACCGAGAATTAGATTGTTTTCATAAGATACTGTGATGTAATCAAAACTATGTAACATACTGTGAGGTGGGTAAGTGAACACCATGCATTAACTGCAAGTATTGTTTAGGAACGACCAGTTACTAATACTGCTGTGTTGTTTTTGTCCTCGTGTGAAGGATTGAAAATCGGTAAACTTGGAGAGATATTACAGATACGCTGATTACTCGTTAGTTGTTCAAGTGCTCTGTGAACATTTAAAGATGTTAACTCACGTTTAGGAAATTCATTTTTCCAGTTTATCCCCCCTTTGTCCTTTAACAAATTTAATTTATTTATTGAACGACTATAAATTTTGAGAGTTTAATGGAAAAAACTAAAGTAATTTTTAATTTTGCATGCATACTCGTACAAATATTGACGTATTGATTGATCCCTTGAACGTCTAAATAAAGTTACGCACTATAAAAAGTATGCTTGAATGCCACTCATGAACGATTCTGAATTCATATCCTTGACGTGCAATGTATTTGTGTTGCAATTTTTGGCTTGAAATATGTCTCAAAAGGTTAATTTTGAGGAAATTTAAGGAGTGAAGCCTGTATCCCAGATACGTTCATTTATCAATTCAGTTGTACAAGCCATTGCGGGATAATTATTGAAGGTTTCTTACCCCGAATAAGAATTATGGAATGAATGAAAGGCACCTAAAATTACCCTCGATCAAGAATAAAAGTCTGTGAAGATGGCAGCTAAGTGCAAGTGATGGAGCCTTCGTTTGGGGCTATGCGCGTGGCCTTCGCATTTTCATTTTATTACTGGAAATATTTACTTGTGAAGATTAGGAAAAAAATTTGTATACACCACGGTAGAGAAAACAAGGTAGAGCCATTTCTATGGAGGAAAAACACCGCTTCTTATTCGGCTAGCCAATAGAACGGCTTCATTTCAAACACGCTGGATGACGTCACCATTGTGACTTTTCATTAGGCCAATAGTGGGGCCAGATTTGGGGCTAGCAGTGTTGTCAGATACAACATGAGCGCTGCTACTGTTCCGTTGCCATGATGCCCCCATTGCCATATAGTCGATGATAAAAAGACTTGTTTGACCCTACTATGTTTCTTCTACCGTGTTATACACTAAGCACATTCGTAATTTTTGCTTACTCTTATCTTAATAAAAGTGAGGCTTTTCAATCTTCAACATCTAAACAGATTTCTTATCAGAACATACACGCGAAAATACCGTTTGTTTATATTTACAAGAAAAGTTTTAAGTTTTCATAGGTCAACAAAATATCAAATGTTACTACCGGCACTCTAACCTTTTTCTGGACTTGTAGAGTTAATTATATCTCTAAGTATAAAATGTGAATCCTTGTTAGTAATTGCCACTGAAATAAATGAAAATACGATCGGCAATTGGTGAAAACAGAAGTATTTTTTTGAAGCATCCTAATTCAAAATACTGTATATTTAAAAAAAAATTACAACATGTGCAAGGGTTTTTACGCCAGAATTTAAAAAACTCCTGGACATCATTTTTCTCCAAATTAGGGCTAGACATTTGAGCACTCAGCGATCATTCACAGTCACTCTGTAGCTATGATACTAGTATGTACTAAGTATTGCTGTAATTAATTTGCATCGCACAACAATGTTAAGATGCGTTGCTGCAAGACGCCGTAAGGTGCGTGATCAGTAACTGAATCAAAAATGAAACGTACTCACTATAGTGATAATGAGACACTAGATAACGAGCCTTTCAATTTCAGTTTTGTCCCACACGTAGAAAGGTACGAATACTTGGTAGCGTTCAGACTAGTCTTGGAAGTGATAGTGCCATCGTGCGTGGCCGCCTACATCGTGAGTGTCACACCAGCGCTGAACCAACGCATTTTCTTGTCATCGTTCAGCGGAGCTCACTTCTTGGTGGGCTGCTGGAGCCACGTCGGGGTATGGATTTTCTACAGGAGGAGAGGAACTGCGTCTTGGAAGTATCACTTTGTGAGCGCCGTGAGCTGGCGAGATTTGCGCCACCCATTCGAGTGGCTCGGGCCGACGTACATGTGGATGAGTCTGTTCCACTTGCCGCTGCGGGGTCTGCTCTCCAGGCTCGCCAGCTCCTGCGACGGGATCACGTCGCTCTTCCTCCACTTCGTCCTCATTGTCTCCGCCTTCGCTGAAATCTTCGTTATCCTCATCGCAGTGACCATTTTTTATAGAATTTGGGCTTCTCTACAAAGAGGGAAGCAGACTGGAAATTCGTTGAGAAATGCCGGACCCCGGCTGTATCACAGGATTCAATTGCCCTGAATCAACATCATTGCAATAAAAAAGAGAAAGAAGTAATTTTCTCTTGGACCTAAATATTTGTCAGGTCTGTAAAGCGTTTGCGTGCGCTGTTCGTGCAATAAACGTTTTCAATATCTAAGGAAGTGTGGTTATTTTTTTAAAAAAAGATTCTACACAATCAAGGGAGATTACTTGCAATATTATCCTTTACATTTCAAATGGTGTAAAAATTTTTTTGGTTTCGTTGAGATTACGCGCAAGTTCCTTTCCAGAATACTTCTCATGCACCATATCGTTAGTGTCTTTAAATACCTGTTGTAATTAAGTATTTGCTTTTTTCTGCGAGCTTAAATTTCCATTCCAGTTTTTTAATTTTCATAGAACTGAGGCAATACAATGAAATTTGGCCTTAAACAGTTAAGGGGTCGCTTTTACAGGGGAATTTTTCCTATGTTTGTTTTTTGGCGTCATTTGTGCGAAATATCTAAATCAAAACTATTACTCATGAATTGAAATTAAAAAATGGATCAGAAGTTATTCAGAATTGTGTGCTTTTTACGGATGTAATAAAAACTACTATGAAGAAGGGTCTGCTTGGCTCATTTCCTGGTCTA
The DNA here is from genome assembly GCA_014220935.1 of Platorchestia sp. MABIK. Lineage (NCBI taxonomy): Eukaryota > Metazoa > Arthropoda > Malacostraca > Amphipoda > Talitridae > Platorchestia > Platorchestia sp. MABIK. The sequence continues at coordinate 10,266 of JACJUY010000670.1, forward strand.
GTTAGCGAAACCCAGTGAATGGTTTAATTTTCTCTGAAACAATTGTGCAAGAACAGTAGAACAATGCGTGCGCATTATAAAGAGAATAAAAATAGAGTTCTGGAGATCATGTCTCTTACTGTACTGTTGTAATTTCAGGTGGGCTGATTCACGGCAAAAAACAAACCGTACAATATTAGGCGAATAAAGGTGAATATTTTTATACGCATGTGAATACTAGTGTACGCGGCCCGTTAAAAATGACGAGATTCGAGATTTTCCGTAAATAAATGTTCCAGGTGGGGATGACAAACAATGATATTCACCTTAATAGTACCCGCGATTAAAATATTCTCGAACTTATGAAGTGGTGAAACACCGATTACAAATACGGTCATTTAAGTATCCATAAGAGCGTGATAGAGAGACGGTCGAACCAAGGAAGCAAGCAAGTAAGCTAGTAACCAAAAATTGTGTATTATTATCATTCAGTGGATATTAAAAAATCATTATACTCATCTGCTATACTCGTGTACCAAGCATCTTTATGTTTTCATTCTGTGAAAATAATCGACAAATTACTTTCTAGTCTAGATCTGAATTATAATATTTAGTTCTCTGCTTTACAAATGATAAACGCGTTTAACTCTTCTTAACACTCTTGGAGTTTTATGAAAAGCAAAATGAATGCCATTTGGTAAACATTCCATGAATCTTCGACCCACAGATCTCGATTACTTTACGTCTAACAATATCTCCCCAATGAGATGGTCGATAAGATGAGATGCAATTTTCAGAAAGGTAGTATTACTGCTATAAACACTCGCACGGCTTATTACAAAAAGTAAACGCATGTAATCTTGAGAGAATCTGCGGCATTTTTCAATTACATAAATTTAGATGGCCCAAAAAATTACGAAATTCGCTTCCAAGCTCGGCATATGATGTAAGTCGCGGCTCTTCAGTCAAAATATACAAGGGAGCTTGTTCCCTTGTTTTATTGTTGAAACATATAATTTCAACTTCAAAATGAGAGCTATGAAGCTGAATCCATTGGCTAAACATGTAGTAGTGCGTCGAAGATTTTCTTTTCTTATGTCTTTCTTGGTTTTACGCTGCCTGTGTTTCTTCGAATCTCTAAGTGTCGATTGGTTGCGCTCTAGAAAAATGGATATCGTCTCTCCCGGAACCATTGATCGAGGAGACTTGGGTCCCGACTGGGAGTAGAAGAAAAATAAGACATAAAAAAAACAGTAGAGTGGTTCAAAGCTGTGGTTTTACGAATGGGTTTTGTTTTTTGGTGGGTTAAGCTTAGGTTATTGAAAGTTGACACAATTTACGCCTTAGAAACTTAATCGTTCACGCTGATTTCACTAACACAACGAGTGAAATTCAACTCTACTTTCAGTTATATTTTGTAAAAAATTCAGTATTTTATTTTCATTCCAGACAATTCAGGGAAAAAACACATGGAGAAATTCGATGTCTCTGGTTCGACTTATCATGTAAATACCACTCATTGTATTCTACAAACGGTCTGTAACAGATGTTCCGTAACTGTTTATGAAATATTTACCATTGTTCCTTCAGAAACTTTTCTCACTGATAATGAGCTATATCACCTATAGCGTTGCAAGTGTGATTATCAACCAATTTCAGGGTTAAAAATTAGTACAAAAAAATCACCCAATGGTTACAGGGGGTGTGTTATTTAATGAAAGTACATTCCGCTAATTATTCATTGAGTTTACCGTCATTGCAAGATGTTTGTTCAGAATAACATTTAGTTAACAAAAACTTTATCCCCACAAGGGAGTGCCCTAGCGAGAATAGCAAACGTTGATTTGATACAGCAACACACCCGATGGCTCTAATATTAGCGCTTCTTTTCAAATGAGCCGCTACACAATTTAAACACAGGTCAAATGAATAGTTAAAATTTTTGAACAAGTTTGGGTGCTCATAAATGACGGTTCCATTCACACAATGTCATATGACTGTAGCTCCCAGCAATACCTCTTGGCCCGTTACAGTGATGAGCTTGGTGCCGTTATATCCTCCGAAGCAGCTTAGGCTCGTGAGAACAGCACTCAGAAGAAAAAAATTCCCAACGTAACTTTACGCTGCTGCTTTGTAGAGTAACCACAAATGTGTGATTTTTATGCACTTCATTAGGTATATATCAGGAAATGGTGATAAAAGAGTACGACATTAAAGTGAATACGAATAGTTGTGAGGGAATTTGAGGTATTCTAAAATTATCTGAATTTAGATGGCAAGAAGATGTATTTTAGATGTTTTGAAGCATGGCTAATTTGGAAAAATATCATAGTTTAAATAAAGTGAAATTAAGAATTTAAAAAAATTTAAAAGCCAACTATGAAGAGTTTAGCTTGTCGAGGTGCGTATATACTCACGTGACTCTTATCAGTGGAATAACGTTGCGTGTTCAGGACATCGCGTGCAAGCTGATATTTCGCATCTCGTAAGCTGTCATTCCAAGATCACACTTGTCATGAACTTCCAGATAGCAATTATGGAAGCCGGTGCGTGCTCAGACTGCAATATTAAATTACTCACAAATTTTCATCAAGAGCAGCAACATTGTGCCGAGCTGAGACGCTCAAGTCAACTTTTCGTTTTCCAACACTACGCACACTCCCATGGATCAGTTTCGTGATCTGCGTTGGCTAACTAAAGTTCATGGAAGAGTTGCTCGAGCTCATGAAATTTATGACCTCGATCATGATTCTGATAATACTCTGGGTACTCTTGGCGAGCTAAATGTCAGATTATATTTTATTTTCCCAGTCCAGTGAACATTAGACAAGTTTGTGCTGCACGCGAGAGTGTGCCTCGTCATGCAAGCAGAAAGTAATGGGAAAATGTGTCAAAATTTGTCAGTAATGGCTAAATTGTTTGGAGGCCAAATCTTGTAGGAGTGTCAAACAGTTCTTCAAAATAGTAAATTTTCTTAAAAAAATATTGAATTTACACACATCTCATTTCGAACAGTCAGCATTTTAGCAATTGCAAGCGATTAGCTGAAGAGCAATAGTCTAATTGTGATGTATTTTAGATGAAATTTAGAAACGTACCGTGTGTGATCAGTGACTTGCATGCAAGTCTCGTTCAAGTCTCTCTCATGGAAGCGTCCAGGACATAGCAACAGCTTCCTCAAGCACTTCAGAAAATTCGTAATAAAAAATAGAATTGACGTGTGCGAAACCTTAATGCCTTTCAGTTTCTAATTATTATCATTGTCGCTATAATGCATGGAGCTTAGCGTCCAAAACTTAATTGCTTCCCAATTGAGACTGTTGTGAGGGAAAACCCGAATATTTATTGTTAACACTGAAATTTCACCGGAAAAGTATCTACTAACAACTCTTAGTATGTTACTCGAAACTTTCTTAGGGAGTAACTTTATCATCACTCTAACAGAACACAACGTAATTTAACTCTTATTTTAAATATCTGGATGAATGAACAAGTTTGTGTTCCTCTCTTTAATAGGAATCACAAATTCGCTGATTGCAATGAATGTGGATTAGGGGTGTCATTTTCATCAGGTATTTTCTAAAAGTAATCAAAAAATATTTTTACGAGTAAGAGTTTTCGTAAATTATAATTAAATAATTGAATTTGTACTACTATTTTCCGATGTAATTTACGCTGTATTTTATGGTCCCATCTCGAGAGGCAATCCAATCCTCAGTAAAATAAATGTGCAAACAAAATAAGTGAGGCAAAGGAAAATTTGTTTTGCAGCCTATGTTCGGAATTGTTCCAATTGAACTCAAATCATTCTAATTTAATTGTACGAGTCACTTGACATACTAGTTATTCTTATGTTGCTTCCTTGAGCAAGTAGGTAATAAATTAGTAAGCAACTAATCTGGAATGTATACAGACATTTTTTTGCAGGTTTTCACAATTATGGAATGATTGCAGTCAGACCAAAACGCTCATCTAAGATGATGTTGGTGCCCGTGAATAACAGATATAGACGCACAAGCCTGCAAACTTTGCGTGAAGCTCGAGAAGTCCGTAGTTATCCCAGTCATTTTTACGTCCTCACTATTACACTATTACGCTAAATATTACAGGAGAACATGTGGAGATGCCCCAAAAGTGTATGAGCTTACCGTCTCAAAATCCCGATGGAGCCAAAGTTGAAACACGGGACTTTTCTGGTTCTAAATCTTTACGTTTGTGAAATTTTCGCTATAATTTTTTCAAGCGAAATTTGACGATGAAGAGCACTCAGCATACTCAAAAAGAATTTATTTTGCCTTCATCTTTCGACACCATTGTCTTACTTGTTGTACAACGCATAAAAAATGCTGATAAAAACCTGCGTCAACCCTGGAATCACAACGGATGTGAATATTTTAATCCCTTCTTATCCATCCTTTTTCTGACAAGGTAGTTTAACACGGTCTATCCTCTTGCATACGAGACACCGACATCTATCTTCAACCAATATTTTTTAAGCAGATGCTCATGTTCTTCAGCTACGTGATCTACCCTCTCACAAATCGCCTAAAACTCTGCTGCACACTAAAACATTAACAGTTCAAATGCTAAAAAAGTCACCTATTCCTGCAATATCCCCATCAAAGTCATGATAAGACTCAAAGTTTTATGGCTATACATATTTCTGCCACCGATGACCATTTGTAAAAGTCTCAAATCTTTACGGAATGATTTAATAAAATTCTTCTGCCCAAAATTTTACCCGAATATTATTTCGAAATCAGGCAGTTTCCCACGTTCGTGTTCTTCTGGCTCGTATCAACATTGCAGCACAGGTCGTTTGCCCGCTGCTTTTTAGGCTTTAAAAAGACCCTCGTTACATTTGGGCCTTAGCAGTGTAATGCAAAACACAGCGGTCTGGTTAGGAATCTGCATGGACACCTGCATCTCACATTTAATACTGAAATTGAATTGCAAAAGAAAATTGTTTGATCAAAAATTGCAGTCATATAATTGTGTTCTACGATTTGCATGCTAGATTACAGTCTATAATAACTAAAATTTTACTTTGTATTTGATAATAAATCAATTTTTTGTATTGTAATAATTAGTTTTTGTTTATTATAAGACGTCATTAACACGTTTCCTGCGATGGGTTAAACGAAAGTTCAATATTCAATTGAAATTGAAAATCAGTTGTGGTAAGCAAATTAGAAAATGGTAAATATAAGCTGGATCGTGCCTTCATTTAGCTTTCATTAAGTATATATAAAAATAAAGTTAGTGACTGCAGGTCGGTCAGTAGCATCATGAAAAGCCCCTGTGACTACCGGTGGGTCCTTTCGCAGGAAATGTGTTAAAATCTCACTTCGTTTAAAGTACTATAATTATTGAAACATGTAAAGTCACAATCACTTCCCCAGCAAAACGCTCGTCCGTGCGCATTTCACTAGTTGAATGTTAAGAAGAATCACTGTAGAAACGGCTGAAAATTACAAAAATTTTCAGTGAGGAAATATTTGCTCAAATATGATGCATGCCTCTAAGCTAACACGTTTCGAATGCGCGGTTTATGCGCTAGTAGATACTTGGACTTACACAATGGCCTGCATGTGTTTGTTCCAATTTGGCCCGGTAGCAATGAGTGCTAGATAAGCACACTTCAATGGCCGTGCTTTACTGAAAAATTTCCGATGTATTTGATATGTGCTTTGACCGAGAACGTGTAAGCTGAGGATTTACAGGACAGAGATGGCAGTAATTTGAGGATAATTATTATGAAAAATATTTTGAGTAAATTGTTTGAATGAAATCACCGCTAAGACACGTAAAATGTCGATAACCTTTGTTGATATATCGCTCAGCAGCAGATAACAGGATTAAGGATTTGGAAGTGCAAAATTCCAGCACTCGTGAATTAGGACTTTCACCAAGGAAACTCGATACATCATTCACTTTTCAATTGATTCGAGCTGCCACTCTGGCGGAATGTTGCCAGCAACAACATGTTTGGAGGAGGCTCGAGGAGATGGATACGAAATTGAGTTGAGAAGTAATGCCTCACGCACACAGCGCTTGTCAGGATCTTGATGGCGCTGCTGTCTTTTCACGGCATAAAAGAGGATATGAAGGAGATTGGGGAGACAGAATTCGTTCGCCAGCAATGAATTATGAGACTGGCAGTTCGAGAAGAGCATTTGCAGTGCTGCAGGTTTGGTTCAGATGAAGAAGTTTAACGGATGCACTGTGTACGATGAGCTGTGAAAAGGGCTTAAATAGTTAAATTCGTATTACTTGATAAGTATGCAGAGAAGAGGGATTTTATTACCCCCTGCACGAAACGATCCTTAAGTGTACGTAATTAAAGAGAATTTGATTCAAAAAATGAAACGAAATGAGGAAATTCATTTTTGAAAATGCCTCTTGAAGAACAGTGATCAATGGTTGTAGAAAAATAAGTTTGGCCGTAAATGAAAATAAGTTTCATTATTATAAATAAATAGTTTTTTGCTAATTCATATCATTGACTTGTTTTTCCTTCCTATTTTATAAATCATTTTTAACGCAGAGGCTTTTAACGGCTGAGTGAATAGTGAAAAATTGCTTTAATACACAGTTTAACTTTTTCGCCGCCTGCATGCATGTTTTTCGAAGCCTGAGCGATTTAATCGCTTGGGCGGCGAAAAATATGCAAGCTCAGGCGTGAAAGTTAGGCTGGGTATATGAGTACTAATTGTGATGAAACTATTCGTGTGAATGAGAACAAAAACACTCTTGAGGGGTAAAATTAGACAAAGGGACAATCAAATTCCTACTAAGATGAGATGAGGGTTCGATGATAACTCCTTACCGAGTGATCAGTATTGCAAAACCTGCACACTTTTTGCTGCCTACATTATATATGATCATACGAATGTACAGAAGCTGTTTTCTCTCCTCTCTGAAATCGGCAGTGGAATTTTGAAGTCTGCAGTATTTAAGTCTGACACAAAACAAACAGATTTTTGAGATGTAGTTTCATTGATGACATTCTTTAAAAAAGGAATGATTTATATGTGGTATACTTTTGAGTTAGTCCGACCATAATAACTGCATGTAGTTCAATCGGATTGGAAATAAAATTTTTCTATTTCAGAGTTAAAGATCGCCGTACTAACCGTGGTTTCAACATCTAGCTCAGCTCATTATGTGAACTTTACCTGAGCATTTAAGATGCGCACGTTAGTTGCGATTTTCAACTTTTTTTGCCAATACTTAGCAAATTCATTAAGTATCTGCGTTGCAGGAGCTCGACAAGCACATTCAGGCGATGTGCCTCGAAACACAAACAATTAAAATCACATAATGCGATGTTTTTTATGGTATTAATTCCCAATATGGCCATCAAACCCATAGTTTCAAACTCATAGTTTTCAACGAAAACATAAATTTTGACGCACACATTTCCATGACTGTTGATTTGTCTACCAAAGTGAAGAACTATCTTCAAAATATCGCTGATGAAGCAATAGCGGTAAGAAACTAAACCAGGGTGAAATCTTTTACGCACATGCGCGTCTGCTGTCTTTGATAGTTATTGAGTTCCAATTTCTTGAATGGCTGAAATACCGCAAATTGCAATCGTGCGTTCATTTGATTACATTCCACAGGTGACACTTGGACACTCGACTGCGTGGCAACCTTCTTAGGCCGGCATCCACTACAATGGGTGTTAGATATATGGCTATTCGATTTGTTAGGCTGTCCCTGTTCGGGCGCCACTTGTTAGAAATGTTCTTCTTCGATTTGTTGGCTGTCCTGTTCGGCGCCAATTGTTCGATAATTATTTAAGCTGGTCCTTCTTGAGAGCCAGTTGATAGATTATTTAGGCGGGCGAATCCTGTTCGGCCCTATTGATAATTATTTAGGCTGGTCCTTATTGAGAGCCAGTTGATGGATTATTTAGGCGGGCGAATCCTGTTCGGCCCTATGGATAAGTATTTAGGCTGGTCCTTCTTGGGAGCAGTTGATAGATTATTTTAGGAGGGCGAGTCCTGTTCGGCCCGATTTGATAATTCTTTAGGCTGGTCCTTCTTGGGAGCCAGTATTCTTCTCAGGGAAAATAGTACGCGGTTTATTTCCAGAGTTTATTTGCAGGAAAATAATATTAGTTGTTGAGGATTTCAGTAGCAGATCCGGAGGTTCCTAAATTCCAGAGAGCAGACCGTTTCGTTAGTCGCTCTCAATTGGGCTGTAGCAGTTAAGGAGGTTCCGGAATTCCAGAGAGCGGACCGTCTCTTTCAGTCGCTTTCCCGAATTTCGGACAAGCCGTATTCAAGGGGGTTTGGCGAGTATCTATGATACTCGAATTAAATATCAACGAACATCATTTACAAAAATACGAGAATATCCATACTGGCGCGCGGCCTAACACGCCCATAATGACAAGACTTTACTTGTAAAGCAAAGTCTTAACAAACCCAAGCCAGTATGATCGATAAATTTAGAGAATGGAAGTCCTGTTAGGTCTCTGATTAGGTTTCGAGACCGTTCGGCGTATAGGGGTTACATGATAATTAATTCTATAATCTTAAGAGATATCGGCCCTAGTTTAGCGCCTTTGTAACATCAACTATTTATAAAGAGAACAAATTTACAAGTTTTATCTCGAAATATCTCGGGAACATTCTCGGATATCTTGCGGTTTCACTCGTTTCCTTGGGAAGTGGTGGAGCGAGATAGGAAATCGGCGTTATGATTCGCGGTTCCCGCGATGTGCTCTGCTTGGAATTGAAACAGGTTCAGGTAGAGGGCCCATCGTTTCAAGCGAGGGTTTAAGGGAACCATGTCGTAGCATGTCAGTCAAAAATTAGATCATCACGATTGTTCTTTTTATTGCTTTAAAAGAGTTTGAGATTTGTCCCCGAATGTCTGTAGAAATATCAGGAACGTATCCCAGAGCTAGCGCCCCCCCGGGAGGGGGAGAGCATCCCCCTTACGGACCTTTTTTTTTCATTTTTGAACCTAGAGCAATGAAATTTGGTACACTGATAGGAAATGCAATTTAGAATCATTTACCTTCTATGAAAAAATGCGATTTTCTTGAAAATAAAATAGGAAATCATAGAAAACGACATTTTTTGGGGGGTTTTCTAAATGCTTCTTCTCCGACAGTTTTTGAGCTACAGTAATGATTTTGGAATGCAGAATAACGTCCACATATTCTGCATCCACATTGGATGCAGAATAACGTGGACATTCCAAAAAATCAAATGCTTTTCCTCAAATTTAAATTTTTTTCTAACTTTTTTATATTCCATCATTCTTATTCCTCAAGGTAAGAGTCCTCTTTACGAACCTTTTTTTAGTATTGAATTTAGAGCAATGAAATTTGGTACACTGATATGAAATGCAATTTAGAATTATTTACCTTCCATGAAAAAATACGATTTTCTTGAAAAGAAACTGGGTAATCATAGAAAACGACATTTTTGGGGGGTTTTCTAAATACTTCTTCTCTGACAGTTTTTAAGCTACAGTTATGATTTTGGTATCATTGGATGCAGAATAACGTGGACATTCCAAAAAATTAAATGCTTTTCCTAAAATTTACAATTTTAATTGAAAAATGAAAAAATTAAAAAATAAAATTTTTTTTTGAAAAAGTTGATATTTATTACGTCATAACTTTGGAAAAAAATTGAATTTTGAAAAACTATTCAATTTTTTAAAAAGCCCTTGTTTTTCCGCATCCAATGATATTAAAATCATCACTGTAGCTTGAAAAATGTAGGAGCAGAAGCATTTTTAATCTCAAAATATCTTTTATTCAGCAAGTAAGTTTTCAAGACGTTTTTCATAATAACTCCGAAGTTTACAAAGCTAGAGCAATGCGGCTTGTTGCATTTGAAAGTGAAATGTGTGCTCTAAAAATTTGTTAAGCGGATTTTCCAAATTGTTTCTGTAAAACTTTGAATAGACTTTTTATCCTAAAATTATAACTTTTACCCTACCTCTAACAAAAAAATTTATATAAATTCGAAATGAAACAATTCAAAAAAATATCTAAGCTAATTTTTAGAGCACACATTTTACTTTCAAATGCAACAAACCGCATTGCTGTAGCTTTGTAAATTTCGGAGTTATTATGAAAAATATATACAGGGTGTTTTTTTTACTTGAACAAACTTCGAACTTAGGTACAAAAACTCAAAATAAATCGATTTTCATGAATGACAAAATGTCCAAAACTCATTAGTTTTCGAGTTATGGCGTCGCAAAGCATGTTTAGAAGAGCATGTTATAACTGGGCCGCACACCAATTGTTATTTAAGGTTGTTAGTTTTCGAGATTGTCGTATACAATTAAAGCATTTTTTTCTCAATGTAATCAACGACAAGATTTCAAGATGCAATGTGAAACTGAAATAATGAAATAAAATTTATTATTAACAATCTACATTACTGGAACGCACTTGTTGCAGTATCAGTTCGCCATTTGTTGACATGCCGTTGCACTGTGACCATGGAAAGATTTACCAATGCTGAGAAGGCAGACATGCGTTTGATTTATGGAGCTGCAGGCGGAAATGGTAAGCTCGCTATGAGGATGTACAGAGAAAGGTTTCCTAGGCGCGAAGTGCCTGATTTCAGGTATTTTGCTACTCTGCATACGAGATTGCGGGACTCCGGCAGCTTCAACGTTAACAGAGGGAATGCTTGTCGCGGCCATCATCCACAGGAAGATAGAATTGTGGAATACTTTGAGCAACATCCACGAACCAGCACTCGTGCAGCTGCTCAAAGTCTTGGCTTGCGAAACCATACTACTGTGTGGAGGGCACTACATCGTCAGCAATTACATCCGTACCATTTCCAAAGAGTGCAAGGGCTCATGCCAGGTGATTTTGAACCTCGTATGCTGTTTTGCCACTGGTTAATGCAACAGGAAAGAATGAATCGCGTGTTCTCAAAACTTATTCTCTTCACAGATGAAGCTTGTTTCGGTCGTGATGGGGTTTTCAACCGTCACAATAATCATTACTGGGCTGGAAATAACCCTCATGTTATTCAGCCTAATAGTCATCAGCACAGATTTAGTGTCAAGGTATGGGCAGGCATTATTGGCAATAACTTAATTGGTCCGTACCTATTACCTTCTCCTCTCACGGGACCTGCGTACACCATCTNGCTGTTAGATGTCGTAAATGTGTTGAAGTTCATGGAGGCCATTTCGAGTAACTGTTGTAATAAAACTATTTTCAAGTTTGTTCTTGCGTTAAAGTTCTTTCATGAAAGTTTGTATTGATTATGTTTTTTACCTGTGTCCTGCAATGCTTACTGATTAATGGTTAGCTTACATGATAATAATTGATAATTACTCGTTTAGGACAATTTATTCTTAGTTGTAAAACGTGTACACGCAAATTTCATTATGAAATTACAAAAATACTACATTAGTGGGGCCCAAAAACCTCTTTAACTATCAAAGGTAGCGCTAAAAATGGTGCGCGCGTGCAATCCTACTTGAAGTTCTAATTTTCTTCAAGTAATTAAAACTCGAAAACTAATGAGTTTTGGACATTTTGTCATTCTTAAAAATCGATTTATTTTGAGTTTTTGTACCTAAGTTCGAAGTTTGTTCTAAGTAAAAAAAAACACCCTGTATATATGTTTTTTTTATTATAAGGAATAATTAATTTTCTAAGCCCCTAATGGAAAAAACTTCTTCAATAAAAGTTGTTACGAATGTGGAGATATAGTAGTCTGCCAATTTTCAAAGACGTACGTCCAATAGAAAAAAAGTTTCCAGTTTTTGGACATGGTTCCCTTAATTTATCGGCCTGTTGCAGATAGAGTAGAGGCCGGTGATCAGTTTGTAGAATCAATTCTCGGCCGTACAGATAGGTTTCAAATTTTTGGAACGCCCAGTAGATAGTTAAGTCCTCTTTCTCGATAGTAGAATAATTCATCTCCGCTCCTCTGAGTCGGCGGGATGCGTAGGCTATTGGTGCATAGCGCCTTAAGTCGATTTTGCTGGGCTGGAGAAGAACAGCGCCTAGACCGGTTTCATTGTGTCGAGCTCCTCTTCTGCATTGGTAGGTTCGACAGCGAGGCAGGCGGCAGTGAACGCTTCTCTGACGGCGTCTCCTTCCAGGTCTTCGAGTTTTTGAGCTGACAAGCTTTAGTTTTTGAGCTGACAAACTTTTAAGTTTTTGAGCTGACAAGCTTTTGAGTTTTTGAGCTGACAAGCTTATGAGTTTTTGAGCTGACAAGCTTTTGAGTTTATGAGCCAACAAGCTCTGAGTTTTTGAGCTGACAAGCTTTTGAGTTTTTGAGCTAACAAGCCTTGAGTTTTTGAGCTAACAAGCTTTGAGTTTTTTGAGTTAACAAGCTTTGAATTTTTGAGCTGACAAGCTTCTGAGTTTTGAAGCTAACAAGCTTTGAGTTTTTGAGCAGACAAGCTTTTGAGTTTTGAAGCTAACAAGCTTTGAGTTTTTGAGCTGACAAGCTTTTGAGTTTTTGAGCTAACAAGCTTTGATTGAAGATGCAGCTTTCCAGAGTTCAGGTCGCTGAGTTCGGTTTGATTGAAGATGCAGCCTTGTTAGATATATGGTTATTCGATTTGTTAGGCTGTCCCTGTTCGGGCGCCACTTGTTAGAAATGTTCTTCTTCGATTTGTTGGCTGTCCTGTTCGGCGCCAATTGTTCGATAATTATTTAAGCTGGTCCTTCTTGAGAGCCAGTTGATAGATTATTTAGGCGGGCGAATCCTGTTCGGCCCTATTGATAATTATTTAGGCTGGTCCTTCTTGGGAGCCAGTTGATAGATGATTTAGGCGGGCGAATCCTGTTCGGCCCTATGGATAAGTATTTAGGCTGGTCCTTCTTAAGAGCCAGTTGATAGATTATTTTAGGGGGGCGAGTCCTGTTCGGCCCGATTTGATAATTCTTTAGGCTGGTCCTTCTTGGGAACCAGTATTCTTCTCAGGGAAAATAGTACGCGGTTTATTTCCTGAGTTTATTTGCAGGAAAATAATATTAGTTGTTGAGGATTTCAATAGCAGATCCGGAGGTTCCGAAATTCCAGAGAGCAGACCGTTTCGTTAGTCGCTCTCAGCTAGGCTGTAGCAGATAAGGAGGTTCCGGAATTCCAGAGAGCGGACCGTCTCTTTCAGTCGCTCTCCCGAATTTCGGACAAGCCGTATTCAAGGGGGTTTGGCGAGTATCTATGATACTCGAATTAAATTTCGACGAACATTATTTACAAAAATACGAGAATATCCATACTGGCGCGGGGCCTAACAATGGGTAAATCAGATCTGAATTTTCTGAATATTCGGTTTCTGTCTTCATGATGATTGTTTCGGATTACTCAAAAATAAGTTATTCACCGCTGATTCTTGCTTTCTCGTCTGCCGGTTGATTCGCCTTTTATCCACAACTGATTGTCATGTCAATTCTAACTGAATCTGTTTTTTAATGTTAGAGATTGAAAATGCAATAAAAAATAGGCGCTCATGCGATTAAAAGACGGCAGCTGTATACAATTTATAATTTCGACTTTGAAGATGCTTAAAAGAAGTTTGGATTTTTAAAAGATGCAATGAAAATAAGATTTGAGAAGAAATCTTTGTGCATAAATGTTTACTTGTTTGACATCCTGCGATGTTATAATTATTATCGCATTTCGAGATGAAAAATGTTTCATAGTGTTTTCCTCCTCAAAAATTTATTTTTTGAAAAAATGCCGGAAATGCCTGAGTAAATTTGTTATATTTCTGATGCAAATTTGATATATGAACTTTGAATTTTACATAGGTCACTGTCTTAGTTAAGCTGTGACTGATCCTTATCTACATACTATTCAGTCGATGAGAAGCACAGAGATGAAATTCAACCTACATAGCTCGTAGCTTCGAAATATATGCTTCATACAGGACCAAAATTTGGGAAATATTAAGAGTGACGTATAGGAACACACTTTGTCAATTATATCTAATTTACGTTTGTGTTAATCAACTGAAGAAGATTTAATTAATTACTTGAAAAATGTCGATGGAACTATCCTTTCCTCCTTCACGAAGTCAGATCTTCTCTCATTAGAAAAATTGTGTCCGAACACTGTAAGGCGAAACCAGGGAGAAACTTGTTGCACACACCACAGCTGGGACGAGTGAAGCGGTACAGTGACACGTTATGTTGGCGTGAAGCGTGGATCTCGATACTGAGTCCTGATCTGATTGCTGCTAAAAACGTACAGAAGATTATTAGAGATCCCCATCCAGCCGAAAAGCCTGAAATCAGTTGAAATTAAGTTAAATTTGAAAAAAAAATTGTAATACTAATTCACTGCACGGCTGACGTTGACCGCATCCTGACTGAAACGCACCAAAGAATCACTTGAAAAAGATAAATCAAGAAATGTCGTGTTTTCCATCCATCGCTGTTAGTGTGCTTCTTTCCTATTTAAGTTAGTTTTCAGCACAGTAAGTTCTGAGATTTATTATTTATTTTCCTGAACTTGGTATGTATTGACTAAAATTTTCTGAAAGCAATAACTTACAAGAATTCTGTCTCTTTCTAGAGAAATTGAAAGTTCTTTCAATTTAATTTTTTTTAAATGATCAATTAAATTAATTCTTAACACTGTTAATATCCTAATTGTTGCCGGTTACATTTCAAAAGAGAATGATTAGTAATACAAAAAAAGCCTCTTAATGATACCCATCATCCGCGAAGGACGACCGCAAATTGACTCGCTACCTTGAAGCACACGCCAGTTGAGAAAACAGACAGGGCACTAAGTGCTAAGTGTTGAGATATGAAAGTGAATCTAAAGTTGCTTTTTAATTTTCCCAACTGGCCATGATTCGATTCGGCAATCGGCTCGTAAAAATACAAACTTGAAAAAACCCATAAAAGCGAATTATCCTGAGTTACAAGGTAGGGTTAAGGACCATACCATCAGTTAAGGACTGGGAATTTTACTTCTTTCATAATAAATAATATCAACTGGCAAGATCCGGGGAATCTATATGACTGAGTATCTTGAAATAATAAAACGGGTCATGGTTTTTGCCTGATTTTCATATTTTAGCGGAATAAATTCCAACTAAAAGTGTAAAATTAAACAATGGGCAGACTAAATTTGTACGAGCACTACGTCACTACATTGAAACATTTTCCCTTGAGTTAATAACACTTAAAACTTCTTTATGCACAATATTTTTGGTTAGAGTTTGCCGTCTTCCTACTCCTCGCTTGGTAGTCGGTATAACTTTAACGCATAGGAAATTGCTGCGCTGAGGCACTTGCAGTAGACGAAAGTAACTTTGTGCTGATGTTAGCACATGCGAGAAAGTAAATTTAATTGAATTTTATGGCTCTGACAACATTGAGGAGAATGTCTTATTTTGCATTTAATTTATCTAGTTTTTCAGATACAACTCTTAAAAATGTTCAGTTTGCACCCATGACTTCAAATATGTTGAAGAGATCTTAGTTTCAAGATCTTGATTGATCAAGATCTTGAACAGTCATTCGCTCAGATTATAAGTCACGTAAAATGCAAAATAATTTTTCCTCGCTCATGTTCATTGAATTCCCGTTGAAAAATATGCATAGCCAATTTAACAGTGTCGTGGAATTACTATGACCCTAATCATTGAGCATCAAGGTCGTACTCACTAGGTAACTTACTAACTGAGGGACGAAAAAATTATGATACCGGTTAACATTGAGGTTCTTATAAATACGAAGCAAAGAAATGCGCATCTTTCTCATGCATAATTGATGTCAAGAAGTAATTTCACAGTGATGTATTAATCACACCAAACATTTTTTTCAAAGTATCATTAAGAATAAAGTCGCGTAGAATTTCAAGCATAAGGACGGATTTCTTGAAGCTGCTTTAATGCTACTTGAAATGCTGGTTGGATTTCCTTGAATGGGTAAAAAAATTTGAATTTTCACAGAATCACCACCGCCCTTTCACAAAAGCAAAGCTGGATAGCCTGAACGAGTTTTGGCTAAATTACTAACCTATTTCTTGTTGCTTTTTGTGAAGGAAGTCTGAGTTGTCAGAAGTTTGGAAGGCCAAGACAGAGGTCTTTCACCGAAACATTTTCTGACACTCGGCTGTAAAGCTTCAGTTTTTGTTGGAGATGTAACCCTAACAAAGAACTCCGCATCAATCATCGTTGCCATGGGCAGCTGGAAGCACGAGCTCTCTCTTTCGAAAGCGTCAAATAAGTGTTTGGAAACCTACAATTTTTATGATATATGATCAAATGCTATTCTTAGCACGCGTTTTTCTAAAATAATTTTTGGCATAGATTGTGTTTTCCTCAAAACGCTTGTTTTAAATTGATTTGATATCAAGCGAAGAAGTGCTTGCTGTAAAATTGTGCCCTCATGTATAATTTTCAATTACAGCACATCAAATTCTCATTCCTTATAATCCATACGGGGCACTAAGACAAATAGATTTAAACTACTAAATATTATGCATAAACTTAACATATCTATCACTGCACCAATCATAAGAACACTGACTCAATGCTTTAACAAGACCCAAAATGTACGAAAGTACATGTTAACTGTGATGTAAATGATCGTTCTTTTGAATTTTTCCGCATTAGAAACTTAGATGAATTCAAGCGTGTAAATGTGGAACCTCTATGACAACTTCAAATCATGGAAGCACGTAGTGGTGTTGATTGCAGCGTCTGGAATTTAGGCAACTAAAAAAAAGAGACTGAGAATGTACGTAACCTATTTCCTAAAAAATGTAATATTCTAAAATAAAAATGATAGGAAAGATAGCGGATTTGAAAATCCTTCTAATAGTTGAACGTTTCGGCTTCAAGCGTATTACGAACCGTTCACTTATTAAAATTATTTTTAAATTAGCTATCTTTACTATCATTTTTATTTTAAAACTGGCAAGAGTGTTCCAACCTAATTTAATTAAATGTAATATTCATTTTTGTTGGTATTTTTCCTTGCTCGCTTTGTTGATTGTATCCTTGTTTGCTTGTTACCATCCTCACTCGATCTTGCTGTTTATGCGATAATTAAAAAGTGATAGGAGTTACAAGCCTTCCGAACAGCCTAATTTTCCACAGTTCCTAAGAAATCGAAAAACATCAAATGACATCCGAGAAAGAGTTAATTTTAATTTCTTTTCAACCATGATGCATTTACAAAAGCTTTTCGAAGTAATTATTCTAAATCATTCTTGGGATGGAATTGAAGATAGCCATAGAATAAACAAAAGAGAAGACAATGTTTTGATTAGAATATTTTTCATGTTTTTTGATTAGAAAATAATATTCATTATGTTTACGAGTAGCATATTTTGTATGAGCTCCTTTTCTCATTATTTACATGAATGCATTTTCTGCAATATTTTCTCCAGATGCATTATTCACATGAAGGACTTACAAGGGGCCATATTTTGTGACAATGGGCGAATCGAAAATTATCATTTAATTGACACGCCATTCAAGCAACTGTAAATTAGTTGAGTGTCAATCATAGACTGCATTCGAAATATGCACCTGGAGAGTCCAACTGTTTCTCACTGAATATCAGAAGCTCATAATTCCAACGAGAATGAAGGGCTCATCCTTCATAGGAAATGTTTAAGTTTTATAAATTACAATCACAGCCACATAAGGCTGCGTCAGTCTCAGCAATTGTGAATCGGAGCTTATATCTAGTTTGTAGCATTTCTAAAAAATTAACCCCAAAAAAGAAACGTCAATTGTTTTCTGCGGAACTACAAACCATGTACAACGTGTGCGATGATATGGCTCCCTGCCGATGAGGGAAATCACTACACTAATGACTGACCGTAATGTGCGAATGATAATTAATTACCATTATATTTTAAATGATCATGAAAAAAAGGCTTCCAGTTATACTTGTTTCAATTTCAGCAAGAAGACCAAAAAAGCGAGTAGTATGAAAACTTTTGTGTTGATCCTTAGTGGTCAGAATGTGTTGCACTGAATGAACAATTATTTTTCTAGTCTGTGTTACTTAACTTGCATGTCCTTGCACAATTAGGGCCAAAAAATTTTCTCTTAGCGTGTTGTGCACCAAAATAATTTAAAGGAAACTACAATAATATCATTATACAGAGTATGAGGTGGTAATAATTGGGGAAATGAATCACTGCAAGCACATTGCCTACTTTTGAAATATTCATTTGAATTAGTCAATGTTTTTATCACGTAAAATTAGTTACGAATTACAGAGAAAACATCGCAGCTTTTCTGTACTACAGTCTAAATTGAAGTAACCTTTTAATTGATATAATGACATCTGCATCCCCAAAACAGGAGCATCTCTTCGGAAGGAGGAATTTTCAGAGTACAAATGTTCCCTCATCAACTGTAAAATGGAACAGCAAATTTAAGAACCTACTCTCCACAGAAATATGCTGTTCATTGGGTGTAGAAGGTTATCATGTAAACACTGAGACTGTTGAATAATGAAATAAGATAAATTTCCTCACATTCAATGCTTGTTTTTTGTTGCTCAGTGTTGGGCAATATTTTCAAAACCACTGCCCAAACTAAAACATATACTTACCACACACAGTAGGTGATTCCTGGGCACAAAATTGAGAGACCACAATCCATTGCCTTGAATTAATTTAGATAGTATATTAACTTCAAGGCTTCTGGGATTTTTCAGTTTTGGTTTATTGATTGTTTGGCCTGATAATCGCATCTAAATTCACCATACTCCTAGACTTCTATGCTCTCCTGTTGGAAATTCACGAAAGATCACTTGGTACAATATACAGTTAATCTGAAAGAATTCTGACAGTCAGAGAAGTAAACTTTTCTGAAAGAATGGTTATATTAGACTTATAAGTACAATTGGACACAATAAATTACAAAAAGCTCGAAACGTAAAAAGGTATAGGATTTCTTCAATGTATACTCTAATTTAAATACAGTTAGACTTTTCTGTAGGGAAAATATTATAATCAAGATTGTGAACCAAGCTTAAGGTCAAATGAAAACTCTCACACACCCAATGTATCAAACCAATATCAACTCAAAAGAAATTGAGGGCAATCCAAACTGAGTAATAAAAAGTTAAAAATTGTTCTCTTTGAATGACTGAAAAACTGGTTTATAATGAAAAGTTCAATACACAGCCTAAAAGAATATAGGAAAATGACAAAATCAGTTCAACTTTCGCAAGAACGCGTATGATTAAGAATGTTAATAGAACACGCTCATCACAAAGAAATGAAAGAATGAAAGAATATTTGGAACAATTTGAGCAAAAATTGAAAATCGTCCTCAAATACATGTACAAAGGATTATACTAAATGTACAAGAATAAAAAACTGACGTTTCATTAAATGCTGTTTGATAGGAACATTTTGATAAAAAATACTCAAAAAAATTAAATAAAAGGAATAAAATAATCAAAAAGAAAACTATTCGTGAATCAAACAAAATGGATTTTATAGAAACGTGTTCAGTGCATTTAGTACGTTCAAATAACCCATAAAACATAGCAAACATAAATAATTCAGAAGTGAAATATAATACAGAAATTTTTTTACATATAGTAATGGAATAATAATCACAAAACTTATAAAGATTCAAGCAGCAGATTGGGTTTAGCCTCTGACAGGAACGACCTTTTCTTCAAAGTTATACAAGATACAAAACTTCTCGTCATAAAGCTGGATTCTGCCCTGTTTTTTGGCGTTTATTTTCCTCAGTTCTTAACTGTACTTGCTTCAAATTCTTTTCTTGAAGCATACTGAAGAAGCACTTTCCTACGTTTGTACACAATGAGGGAAGGATCCATGCAATAGGAAATAAATCTTAAATTTAGATTTAGGAATTTAGATTAGGATTACTATACCCGTACATAAGCTGAATCGTGGAATTTTACAAAGTCTGTACAAATACTTTGAGTATAATGTTGATATTTACTCGAGAGAAATTTTTGCACTTCATTTTTTATTAGGTAAGAAAATATTTACGGAAAAAAATATTTAGCGTTCATTCATAAAATTTTTTCGATTTTTTATATCCTTCAGTTTAATGAAGTTTTCTATTTCCATACACGATCGTCCGACTAAATCTCAACGCAGTGGAATCTCAACCGAATAATTAATCATTCTTCAGATTTCAAAAGGCGTTAGAAATTTATGCATCATCCAACACGAAATATTATAGCCTTGGCTTTTGAGTCAGAAGCTAAATTTAATATTCCTAAATCATTTTCATTTCCTCGGATATTACTTTAAAAAGAAATCAGTGAACTCGGGCCGCTTTAAATAAGTTAAAAGGATTTCATCGCAGGCCGATGACTTTTTGAAATTACTAGTGAGAGTCTTTCATGTTTTCGATTAATCTCCACTAAAAATTTAAATTCATGAAGTCGTGGAGGGGCGTCAACTTCCACAGTAAACATAATAAAAAGAGGAAGTCATAATTTGTTTTCGTGAACTTGGCGCGGAAGCTTGCAAAGGCCCGGAGCCTTCCAAGGACGTGTGATATTAAAGGCTACAGAGCAACCACCTGACGCGCTTCCACTGAACGCTAAAAGCTCTACTGCACCTCAGGATCCGATGTGTGGCCTCGAAGGAACACTAAAACACTTTGTCTGAAAACGGTATCTTTCTCTGAATGAATGCTTTCTGAACGTGAGGGAAATAACGTAAAGTTTTCAAATTCAACAGAGCTGATGATGGTAAATATCTTCCTATGTAAAGCTCATTTTACACCTGCGGTGTGGAGCGTCGGTGTGGAGCGAGGGTGAACTTGCTAGAGCTCCTCCCACGAGAGGATTGAGCGTCAGTGCACACCGACTTGCTTTTACATTGCCGCTCAACACG
>JACJUY010000670.1:33080-106064 GCA_014220935.1 Platorchestia sp. MABIK
GCGGGTGAGAGGGGTAGGGTGGGGGCGTCACCCTGGGGAAGAAACCCTCCGTCTAAAGCCACCTTTACCGTGAGCGTGGCAATAAGGGTCATTTTGCATTGCTGTGGGCGGAGCTTATTTGACTGGCGTGATGGAGCGACGGTGTGGAGCGCGAAGACACCGTCAATGTAAAATGGCCTTTAGATTAGAAGATTTTTTACGTTGTATTTTTCGCATCTTTATTTATACCTGTCTTATTTTCCTTTACCAGTGACGATTTTAAATAGCATTTGTTTTATTCATAAATTGGTGCATCAAAGCACAGACGCATAAACTAGTTATAACGAATTAGTTCTGTGGCATTCAGGCAACATAAACTGCGGATACTTATTTCTTCGATTTAGAATGAAGAAGAAGCCACTCGGCACGTTGCTCTAGCCATATTCTTTTACATTCAGTTCGCTTCTACACCCCAATCTGCTGCTCAAATTTTAATCTTGCATCTTGAGCTCGAAATCTTCCCTACGTAGTTGGTCCCTGGATGGAGATTCGCTACACCCAAATTTACCCAAGAGCTACGCTGAACAAGGATAATGCGCCATCGAGATAATTCATTGATTGAACATTAGATCACTTACTTTCTGGAATTGCTTAACTCGTTAAGTTGAACGTTGAATGCTCCCTATTAGGGTAAGTTGATGTGTTATTCTTTTCAAACGGTGCATGATGCATTTTGTTGAAGAAAGTTTTTGACTTACGAGACTTAGGGTCAGCAAAAAAAGCTTTCAGCCCAAAATTTACTTCAGAACGGAACTAATCAATAACTGTCATTCATAAAGTTCTTGTAGCTAGTTCTCAGGAACTGTGCTCGACCCTCATTACACTAGTCACTTGCTCAGGTTTTACGCTCTCGACGGGAATGTCTAACAAAATTGTTCCATGCTCTACACGTGATTGACTAATTCCTTGTAAATTGATATTTTTATACATTAGCGGGCGTTTTTTAGTGTAAAATTCAAGCAATTTTCAGTGCCGTTGTGGTAACTTCAATCTACTGAAAGCCAATTGCTTTATTTATTTTTTTTACTTCAGTATAAGATCCTAAATTTAAGAAACGTTCGTTGAGCTAAAACGAGAGTTTTACATTGCTGTCTACAACATCAAAGAGGGTGAATAGAAAAGGAAGAGAAGAAAATATTCCCTTTCTCTCTTTGTTTGAGTTAAAAACCTCATTGATTGACTTCATCGAACTTACAAGTACAACCCATTTCAGTTCATTGGGTAGATAAGAGTTTGACACTGCAGAAAAACTAAAGTTTTCGGTAATGCACCAGAGATGTAATTCTTTTATTACATTTTTTAGTTGCTTGTACTCGTCCAAATCCCGTAGAAAGGGAGAATTTACTTACAAAAATGCTACGCAAGTTTTTGTAGTGCAAATATCCGTCAGAATATGGGGTCAAATCCTAAAAAAAATCTCTCCGAAGAAGGCTGGAGAGCGTCGTCATGTCTTACTTGCAAATTTCGACGAAAAGTATCGGCGATGTTTCCCAGCCAAGACTCACTCATGAATTTTTGAGAAGACGTTGAGCAACATCGCACTCCTTTCGCAGTTACCTGACAACTAATGGCTGTCTTTGTCAGGCCCGCAAACAATCCGCCGTCAGCACCGACTGTTAACGGCTTTTTTAGTTGGGTGCAAATGCCACACAGGTTGGCTGAGCGCGACATTTAAAACAAGTTACCGCAGTTTGCCACAGTTTATGACTCCATTGAGGAAATGAACAAAAGTTGAAGTTTGAAAAAACATTTTTAGTTGCGTGGAGCCTAAAATATTTTTGACGTTCTCAGAAATAGAAACACATGAATTTTAAGGCGGACGGGTTTACGAAATGCATTTTTGGACGCAGGAATTTTAAAAACATGAACGGTTCACGTGGACGTAGAATCTTCTTGTCATTTCAAGATAAACAATGATGACAGTAAGTAAAGAAGTTTAAATTCTACGTTTCATAGCGTAAGAATTGCGTACGTTACGAATTAACAAAGACAGCAATTAGAAGAGTAAACGCACAAGATGTACACCAATAACTGACAAAAAAATCGAGTTGTGAATTAAAAAATAGATTTTACTTCAGTGACTAAGTTTAAACTGAATTATTCGAATTTAAACTTTGTTTTTAAGTCTTTAATATGATCTCGTTTGTCATCGCGGGCAGAGTACAGAACGCACATACATCAACCACCTAAGCTGGGTCGTGGGACGAATGAGTTCCCAGGTCTCCTCGCATGGACGTTTTGGAATTCGCATAAATAAATTCCCTAGATGATGCCCATGGAACCCTTTTTAGAGCGTGATTTTGCATTTATTTGAAAATGGAATGAGCAATAAACGACATTTCGGTCAGGTTTACCGAAAAAAATTCATTCAACTCACTATTTGACTAACTCATCCATTGAAAGTGTTGTGGGACTGAGAATAGAAGTAAAGTTACTTCTAAAGAATAGCTATTTTGTTCACGTGTGTAGTTTGATTTTACGTACATTAAATTATCTCCGTCATACTCCAATAATCACACTTGGGAGCGTCACCCATATGATACTCGAGCAGCTCAAATCCTTTTGACTTCGAAGAAAGGATCATATAAGTAAAACCGTCAATGTTATTCTCAAACGTATGTTATAAACAGGAATTGGCCAAAAATTAGAGAAATTATTTGCCTCGGTTACATCAAAGGTAAAAATGATGATAATTTAGAATTATCATTATATCTGATTACGATTACCTATCCAATTATTCAGCCTAGGCATGATCCTAACCGCTTATAGTGACTTCTACTTTTGGAATTAAACAATTACATTGTAATATTTTTTTAAATAAACTGAAACACACCGAACCCAAAATCACTCAATCTGCCCTGTTTTAACCTCCGAAAATACAAGAATATGTCCGGCCTACAGCACAGCCAGCCCACGATAGAAAAATTTGGCATGACGCTTTAAATCATACGCGTATTTCATCCGCTGTATCTAAGCGCTAGAAGGTAGTCTCAAATTGTGAAGTTTAAAATTTTCTTAGTTTTAAAGCTACCCAGAAGGGATATAATGAGAATGAAAAAGTGATAATTAGAAAAAATCCTGATGAATTTACTTGTTGTGCAAAGTTTTAGACTGCATGTAGTCCTTTTATTTCACAAGCTTTTTATTCAGGCATACTCTGAAGAAGAGTAACTTTTCTTAAAACGAATAAAAGTGACGCTGTGGATTTATAGCGCCTTAATCTTTCCGTTTTATTGTTTTGAGTGAAGTTTGTCTTCGTCGGCCGTCATGCTGCTACTTACCTACGCGCCATCACGGTTTATTGCTGCTGCATTTACATTCCTATCCTTGGCTGTTTCTCAACCATGAGATATTACGTAATGAATCTTTACTATCGTATCCGAAAATTTGTTTTAAGATAGAGTTACGAAAAAATTGGTGACGGTAAATTTACTGAGTTTGTGACTTCAATAATTCTCCAGACGAAATATGATCAATAGAGTCGTATGGATTGAGAATATCGATGCGAGATATTTTTGTGATATTAAAATGCGCTTCACACCACAAAACACATTGAATGTTTCCGTATTGTCATTTGAGAAACACTTGATCGTCGAAGAAAAACACTTGATCTACGTGACGATATTCATGAACTAAAATATGCCGAAAGTTTTGTTGAAATTGATTTACAGCACTGTAACGACTAGGTGAAGAGAATTCTATGAGCTGTGCAATTTCTCCGACACTCTTCCCCGCGTCACCATAAATTGAAAACACTAAGATTTTTTTTTTGCGCCTGTCATACGTACATCTGTTCTGCAGTTTGGAAGAATAAAACGCTTATCTTATTCTCAAAAGCTTTCAAATACGATTATAATTTCTTCTCCTGATCATTTATAAATTATTTTCGTTCACGTCAATAACTTGACAGTGAAAATAATCTAGCTTCTACACAATATGATGCAGTACAAAATTTTCAATTTTTCAGATTTAAAAGTACAAGTACAACAAGAGAGCAGAGATTTCATCCCGCACTTGGGAAATGACAGTTCTCACAATGGTTTGATAATTCTGAGTAACCTACGGTATTTACCGCTGCGATATTCACCTGAGTGACTCTGATTTTAGCCTAGTAAAACGTGGCAACATTTCTGGTGTATCTTAGATGCTTTTAAACATTCGTATTAAAAACGACAGGCTCGAAAACATGTAGGACATGCTTCAAAACACATGTGTCTTTCCTGTCCAAAACGACTGAAGGTAGGAATTTAAGTAATATTAAACTGTATTAGAACCTATGTCTACGTTATGTCATTATCACTCTCTTTGTCGATTTTTTGAACCTCAAGATTTTACATTTTAAAGTCTAGACCAGTGGCCTCCAAACTACGGCCCGTGCCAGCTAATAGCGTACTCAGGGCGCACACTCGGCGACTGCCCTGGAAATTATAGATCATGGCAGGAAAATCAAAACGGTTTTGGCTCTAGATACTCACAGGAGTAAACGGAATGGCTCTAAGGCTTGACGGTTTGTAGTCCCTGGTCAAGAATCTAGGAAGAGAGATATTTACATGTTGAACTTGATGGGTTCAACTAAAGTTCAATATTCAACTTAAATTTAAAGTCAATTCAAGTGAGCAATTTTGAAATTAGCAAACACTAATTGGATCGTGCCTTTATTTAGCTTTATATATTTATGAAAATTGAGCTCCTGACCAATGGTCGGTCAACAGCATTATGAAAATCGCCTCCTTGACAATCAGCAGCTTAAAGCGTTACCGTCAAGGTTATTATTAAGCCATGCAGGTTACTCTATGTCGGTATTAGCCTACCCAATGATTTTAGAGGGTTATGGGAGACAAACTTTAGATCATTCTCATAAATCATACACTCATAACAAACCGTCTTCGCCTCTAATGTGAAAACCCTTCAAAGTATATCACTAACTGCAATGACTGAGCGCTGTGCCTTTGCGTATTTATATCGCAGTGTAGTAGGTGCCTTTCTGTCGCTGTCGAACTCTCTAGACCAGAAGCTCAGGTGCGCCTCCCGATTCAGGGTTGTTGTCGTCTAAAACTCGTATACACAAGCGAAAACATATATTCGTGCTTAGGCATCATATACAGTTTATATAAATCTTCTGACAGCAACTCACACTCGATCTGTCCATCCAATCCTCGTTGTTGTGCTAACGCATTACACTCTTTTGTCTGACTTCGTCACTTCTAAAAACCAACGCTGCTACAAAGTGACGCTCTTTGAGGAGGAGGTGCTGGTCGAATATCAGATTCTATCAGGGGCTTAAAAGAAAGACATCGAAGTAAATAACAGTGATAGCTTTCTGATAAATAATAACTAAAAATTCGAATGTGAAACATAATAGTCTAGTTTTCACATAATAGTCTAGTTTTCCATGCCATCGCCTTGTGAAGAGCTGTAAATTTTCTGGTGTGAAGTGCTCTGCAAATATGATACCACCTCCATCATCATATGGTTTTCCATAGGTAATTTATTATTTAAGTTGTAAATTGATTCCTAACCACTTTTGTTGTAGCGATAAGATGACATTAATTCTCGTTCAAAATGATACGAAGTAAGTCATCCAAAGAACAATGTTTAAATTAGTGTTCGTGCATAAACCAACTCAACTTCGATATAGCTATCGTGTTAGCTTACACCGACTCCCCAATGTGACGCTCGCTCACAGCGGCGGGAAATTGGGGCTTCCGTGACAAGGTTAATGCCAGATGTTATCATGAAAGCGCGCTCCAGCATAACATGCCCGACCGAGCACAGTCCTCGCGATGACAAGACTCGTCCTGAGGAAAGAATTATTGTGGTCCACTTCACCACCACTCTCGCTAATAACTAAAATGTGAGTATCAGCAAGCTTATGAAAGATACGGGGTCATGAACAAGTAAGTTACGGCTCCAGCACATGAGAAATTTGACATAAGGTTAAGGGATTTGATAAATGTTTGGTATCATTACAGAAGACATGCACTTCCATATTGTCGCTTGAAACGCTACTTTAATGGTAGATTTATACCCTTGAATTACGAATTTGCACATAAAACCTGTCGAAAATACTTAATTTGCGAGATATAGGTCACAATGGTAATGGCAGTAGTATTACGGACAAGCTAATAAGCACTCTCACAATAAGACTTAACTAATAGAGTTTCAAACAACCCCACTCTTCGTAACAAAAGAAACCCGTGAAGGGACTCGAAACAAGTCTAAGCTTTCTAGTGTAAAAGAGCTTGCTAGCTTCAGAAAATGGGCCCTAGCTTTATTGCTCAGGGCGTGCCTGCCAGCAGCGTGAAATTACTATAAGATTAAAGTCGAGTTTGCTTTATTGCTCCGAGGGCACGGGAGGGACGGAAGTGCGTGGCGGTTTAACCACCTACAAATATTGTGGCCTCGAAGTGCAGTTCCGCGGGCTCCTCAATATCTCGACTAGCTTTATTCCTCGACTGCAGTGCTCTATCTCACGGAACGGCCGCAATTTTCTTGAGGACACAAGAACAGTCCAGG
The DNA here is from genome assembly GCA_014220935.1 of Platorchestia sp. MABIK. Lineage (NCBI taxonomy): Eukaryota > Metazoa > Arthropoda > Malacostraca > Amphipoda > Talitridae > Platorchestia > Platorchestia sp. MABIK. Next base: position 39,636 of record JACJUY010000670.1, read on the forward strand.
GAATGCACAAGGTTAGGTCTTTGTTGTTGCTGTGACTTCCCTGCGTCACACGTGATGTGAAAAATGTCAAATGGGACCCCAAATGGTTGTTTTCTCGTGCACGTACGATAAGAAATTAGATTGTTGAGTCTTACTTATCAGATTGAAGAAATCGAGAAATTTCATCAATTTTATTCGTACCAGATTCAAAAATATCATACGAAAAGAGTCTTTTGATTGCATGATGTTTTTTCACGTATTGGAGCATCTAAAGCTTGTGGAATTATTTTACCTACGTTAATACAGAGTTTTTACGCCTGCAAAGACAGCGCTTCGTGTTTGTATTTAGTCGAAACTCCTATCTAGGAAGACTCTTCTGCCTCTTTGAATACTTTGAAAATTTACACGCAAGTTTTAAACTCGTGAAAAAACTCTAAACTTACACACCTCTCTAACTTAACACACAGGAGCAACTCGATTTTCACCTCGGAACTTCTTCGTAAAACGAGACCGTCAGTATGCGGAGGGCGGCGATCCAGCCGTACGTCTACGGACAAGATCTCAAGGATCTGCTTTCCTAAAATCCGATAAAAGTTCAAAGGGCTGCGATTATCGCTTGTTCATAGCGTCTGAGCTCCATACACCAAAGAAATAATGATCATCAGCCCAGCCAGGAAATTTGCCTGTCGTGCAGAGCCGCACTTTGTCGCCCCACGACAGCAGCCTGCGCTGTATTTTGCGGCGCGGACGTCCAACGCAAAGCTCCGAGCCGTGCATTTTGAAACCTGCTCACCTTACTTGATGGTTCAAGGCTATGTGCTTTCTTTCGTATTGGGTGTTGACTTGCAGAGTTTAAATTGAGATTTTACGAACACATTTTAATTCGATTTCATGGGCTGAATTTGCAAACAATTTACATCGTCGTTTCGGTACACCTGGCAGTGTGAGTTTTTTCTTAAACGACTGATCACAGTTTTTTAGAAGGTAGGACGTAACGTAACAAAGTTTTAGAAGAACTCAGACGGCTCTGAAAGTTTTATGTTTCCAGATGTATCACAATGGCAATTTAAATTGTTTAAAAATTCTAGTACTTGTTTCCTGCCTTCAAGTTCCAGTAATTCAGAGTTAGAAAAGAGGCTGAGTAACGAATGCATTTTGGAGTCTAGATGGATTTTTTTAACTGTTACAGTTCAAATTTATTAACCATTCACCCCAGCGTGCTAGATTAATTTTTGTTTCTTCAATCTTCAAGGAGGAATGAACGAAATTTTCCCTCACTTCCACTTTCGGTTTTTCGAATAACATCCGTAGTCTACCTAGCTCCCATTTCTGAACTTTTGGGCATAGAAATTTCAAATTAGCCTTTATTTGAAGTTCAGAAATTTTCAGTGTTTATAATAGAATCTAACACAACCTAACTTCGAAAAATGGACTGAAAAATGGTATATCTTGTTTCAAGTACTGTCTGGTTAGGCATGCATAATTGTCTGACATTTAAATTAAGACAACTTTGAAGTTTCTAGGTGCAATAGCTTAGAATTAAGAGATACAAAACATTTAGTGGTTCCACGAAGGAATGTTTTGATGTTCTGAATTTAGGCATCTTTATGTATAGTCGACCCTTGAGTTAATGAATCGTTTTACGTCAACTTCAACATTTCTAAGAAAAGAAATTACTTAGTTATTCGACTAATACAAAGCTTGAATCCAGTAATGAATAACTTAAAATGAGCAGGACTTATTTTCATCCGAACCAGTTCGATGTTGCACGGGATGATGCCTTATAACTCCATTACTGACTGTGCTGATGATAACATCTACAGGGTGCGTACTATATCTGAGGACACCTTACGGACTTTTAGAAAAACAGAATATGAAACTGTTAATCGTTAAAGCTTACAATTTCTCGTAACAAAATTAATAAACATAATATTAACCTACACTTTATTCTACAAGGTATCTTCCTTCGGCTTCTATCACCGACTCAATTCGAATCTGGAAGCAACTACTAAGCTTTGATCAGCTGGTCTGTATTTAGGTCCTCCGTTGCTCGGGATATTGCTTCCATCAGAGAGGATTTGGTGTTATGGGGATGCTTATCAACTTCCTTTTCAACGACGCCCCACACGTAACAATCCGAAGAATTAAGGTCTGGTGAGTTAGGAGGCCATAAGTTTGGTGCAACATGATCATGAAAATTCTCGACTATTCAATCCTGGGTTTGGAGAACTTAATGGGATGGAGCAAAATCTTGTTGGAAGACATAGGCCCTTCCATTGGCTACGCTGTCTATCCAAGGCTTAACAATGGTTTGAAGTGTCTCGATATAGGCATCTGCATTGACTCTAAGGCCTTGTGGAAAAAAATGATTAGGCAGGATGTACCCTTCACTGACAACACCGAAAACCATGCACTCTTTTGGCAAACTCAGGTTTCTGAGTGAGTCAGAACGTTGACAATGTTGTTTTCTCTTGCTCGTAGTCAATTCATCTGCATTCCTTTCATTCAGCTCCTTTCTAACTTTGCAAACGAAAGCTGTGGCGACTTTTAGAAATCTTGCGATTTCTAAATTGCTGTGTTTCGCTTTTTAGACGCCATTACAGCATGTCTTTTCATTTCATTAATAATAAAATTATTTGTCATGGGATCTTTTCAATAAAATACATTAATTATTATAGGGTTAGTTTAAATTACAAAAATTTAAGTGTCTTCAGAGATCTTACGCACTCTGTATGAGTGCGTAAGATCTCTGTGTTGGCACTCTGTATGATCTTACGCACTCTGGTGAAGTCTGCTCAAAAAAAAAGAACGACAGTCAAAAGCAGGCACAATTGATTGTTTCTCGCAGAATTCAAATTTCGCCTTGAGAATTTTAGCCCGGGTTCTCGCTTGGAGAATTTGATATCGTAATTCATTTGTGTTTTGGTCTGTAGGATTTCGAGTATTTGTAGAGTCTGCAATTCATCAATATTTGAGTGTTCGTAGAGTCTGCAAGACAACAAGGTTCGAGTATTTGTAAAGTCAACAAGACAACAAGGTTCGAGTGTTTATAGAGTCTGCAAGACATCAAGGTTCGAGTATTTGTAAAGTCAACAATACAACAAGGTTCGAGTGTTTATAGAGTCTACAAGACAACAAGGTTCGAGTGTTTACAGAGTCTGCAAAACAACAAAGTTCGAGTGTTTATAAACTCTGCAAGACAACAAGGTTCGAGTATTTATCGCGTTTGTAAGACAACAAGGTTCGGGTGTTTGTAGAGTCTACAAGACAACAAGGTTCGAGTGTTTATCGCGTCTGTAAGACAACAAGGTTCGTGTGTTTGTAGAGTCTACAAGACAACAATGTTCGGGTGTTTGTAGAGTCCACAAGACAACAAGGTTTCAGTGTTTATAGTGTCTACAAGACAATCAGGTTCGGGTGTTTGTAGGGTCTACAAGACAACAAGGTTTGAGTGTTTATAGTTTCTACAAGACAACAAGGTTTGAGTGTTTATAGAGTCTGCAAGACAACAATGTTCGGGTGCTTGTAGAGTCTGTTTAGACAAGGTTCGGGTGTTTATAGAGTCTGCATGACAACAAGGTTCGGGTGTTAGTAGAGTCTGCAAGACAGCAAACCTAAGTGTTAGTAAAGTCAGCAGGATAGAAAAGTTTATGTGCTGTAGAGTCTGTTAGGCCACGGATCAGTGGTCACTTCCAAGGGCCTCATGTAAACTAGACTGGGCTATCAACTTAGCTCTACTCCGTTTGCAGATACTTTTTTCAATCTGTAATTCAACCAATTTCGGTTTCTTAATTGAATTAGTTCGAAACGTTCCGGAGTATCCGTCCTGAATGTCGCTCCCAATAAATAAATTGCTTCATAAGTTCAGGTGTCTGACAGCGAGAGTCAGTTTCATTTCACTATCTCACCGTACTCTCGTCTGCTCACTCGTGAACGCTTGAAAGTTAATTAGCAATCTTGATTGCTTTGATTTCTCCTGTTGCGGTTAGGAGTAACAAATGGGAAAAGCTTCTGTCAAAAGTATTGCAGGATTTTTCTCGTTGTCAAATTCCCTATTTACAATAAAAGACTTTGATAAAAAATTAAAGCACACTATTAAATGCCAGTGCTAAGAGTAATAACTTAATGTGAACTCTAGAACGAATAAAAGTAGACGAATTATTGATGATTTTCGAAAGGGCAGGCTTACTAATACAGTGGGTTAAACGAATACAAGTAAAAAGATATCCTAAAGTTTGCTAGGTCAATTCGCTCCATTCGATTGATTTAAAGTTTTCTTGAGGATCAGCTTCTCTAAAATTCCCGCTTGCGAATAAGTTTAACGAAGAGCCTTTGATAGGAATTAGTCGTCAGTTGCCAAGGGTAGAATTTTGAGTGAAGTTTTCACGAGCGACCGATCGAGAGGCTGATTGAGGTTTTCGCAGGTCAGACTCCGCGTGCAAAGCGAGTAAAAATAAAACTGACGAAACGTAGCATACATGAATCTATGACAATTTTTAAGAGTAATGCATGGCCATGGAATTGTCCAACGTGAATAACAAGCTGAAAAACACTCGTACATGGACCATTTAAATAAGGAATGAGAGAAAATTGTTTCATCCACGAACTTTCACACAAACATGTATCGATTAAGGCTCTGAACAGTCCTGATTTCTTCGTCATGATCAAGTGTCAGTGTGTTTCATGTCGTTGTGATGTAAGTAACGGGTGGCGGAGACCGAATGACCATATTAGAAATGAACGCTACACAATGAATTTTAGAGATATTGGAATGAAATATAGACAATTTGTAGATAACGCGAGGAAGTTTTATTATTACATAGACTACAACTAATTATGGAAAATGATTCCCGATAAACGGCTGCCATCGACACCGATACATTCCTGTAGACGATCGTGAAAGTTTTTCATCACATCTTCTAACATTGTAATCGAAATCGCTGCAATTTCAAGTCGTATGGTTTCACAGCTTCACAATGAAATACATAAATGTCAGAATATGACAGCAGTATAACCTTGTTTCACTTTTCTCCTGTGCTCCAGCTTGGCAAGCGAGCGATTTCGTTTCGATTCATTTTGTAACACAGATCCAATGGGGATAAATTTTTTACTAATAGGTTCGAAGTCGAACGTATTGTTTTTTTCCAGGCAACATTCGTGATGAACTACTTGTAATGTTCATCTACATGTGAAGACGAACTACCCTCGTGCGCGTCATCTGTGTTTAACTATGATAATTTTTAGATTATTGTAACCAGCGGGGCAGTACTTCCCTTTCAAAAAATCTGAGTCATTTTATACAGGAAAGTACTGATTGACTTCCCAAAGCAAGGTAAAGTTTTTATTTTGAGGAGTCCCACTCAGCGGATGAAAGAGCATCCTTATTATGGTAGATGCGCCACTTGTACTAAAATATATTAATCATTGTAAATAAACGTTCATTTGTGATTGTTTGGTAGTCAGTTGAAAGCCTCATTTGCATGTTCACTTCGCTAAATTTCCTCTGATAAGGTTAGCATTGTGTGCAGTGGAAATCAAGGCTCCTAATTCTACAAAATACATCTATGTGAAGATTCGTGATGCATGTAAGCTTATGTCGGAGTCTGGGCACGTGAATAGCACACAGGATTTAGCGGAGCTATTGTTTCCTGAGTAGTTGTTCTTACTTTCTCAGCTTATAGCTAATTACCTATGAAGGAAGCTGAATTAGGCCTTCAATTTGATTGCACTGTTATTACAATGAAGCAGAACAAGTTGATGTTTATTTGGGTGGCCAAATTGTTGCGTGCACGTTTGTCACTATTATTTGAATATTTAAAGAGGAGAATGGAACAGTATTCCTTAATTCTCCCACTGATTCCCAGCATTGCATGTGTATCTTCATCACTGCTTCAGTAACGATGTGTACGCCCGCGCATGACAAAATAGATAGGAATAGAACACAAATCTAATAAACCGTGTCGTATCTTCCAGTATCTCCAGACTTCAATTAACTGTGATTCAGCACTTGCGATACACATCGAATGGTCCAATTTGAAGTTGGTCACTAGCAAATTTTGAACTTGTAGGACCTTAATTGTCCACTGATAAAAGTTGTTAAAAACTTGGCATTGAGACAACGCTGTCATCAATTTCATTTTTGATATAGTCACTTGATCGAGTTATTTCCAGGGTGTCGGTTAGTTTTTATTGATATATTTTGTTATTTAGATGCAGACCCTGTGGCATGGGGCCTATACAGCAGCAGGTTGTAAGAGTTTATATGACAGTAGCACACGGCGGCACATCTCAGAAATAAACGAACAGTACTAATGTGCGATGATCGCAGCTCATCTCAATTTCCAAAAATTGTATGGCAACACAAACTTCCCGGCGAATTGCCCTTTAATGAACCTACCCGAGACATCTCGTCATAAATTTTCTCAAAGTTCTGAACTCGTCACGAGATATCTTCTGCTCGAGTCAGGTAACTATTCAATTTAGCAACTAGTTATTCGGAGTATTCACGAATAATTACAATGGAAAGTTATATTTCGGTGAAAAAATATAAAAAAATGAATAGAAGCAAACGTATTTCATTTGTTGAAAAAAATTTTCGGTAAGAGGTTAATGCGTGACTACCACTCAAACGACGGAGCAGTTCTCGTGTTGAAATAGCGGTAATTCTTCTACCACATCTTTCGTAGACCAAGACGAGGAGCCGACATCAAAGGTGAAGCTGGTATCGTGGTCTCATAGCGCAGAAATCCAAGTGGAAATGTTGGAGCATGATAGAGAGAATTTCTCACTGTGGTGGCCGCTTTAGAGCATGAAGTATTTAGACATTCTAGCTTAATCATTATCGTTAACGAGAGTTAAAGTAAGTTGTAGCAAAAACAACTTCAATGCAGAACTTAAATTCGCTTTGTAAAATGAGCTGTGTGTAGTTCACTGATGAAATTTTTGCCAGAATCGTTCGGGAATGATATATATCACTGTCCACAACATTGAAGGAAACATTGGGAACGTTTTATCGGAGGGTTGCTGTTTACTAGGATTTTTATGATGCGTTGACCTCCGTCATGGGGAATTTGCTCGATAGAATTACTTAGTTCTGTGAGGAAACTCGCTGCTGAAACGATGGACATTTGCATGGAAAATTGCGTGAGAGTGCAGTCCACTCTGTGAATCCTTTTACGTTTCGAGCAAGTTTACGAAGTAGCTCAGTTTATTGCGACACAACACATGCAAACCAATTGTATGCTCGGACTTTCGCAGAATTCGATTTCACCGCGCTGTTTTGGTTCCAGTTGCGTGCTGCTATACGAGGCAATTTTTGGCAGTGTTGGCTAGAATAATGGTTCAGGTCGTTGAAGACAAAGACAATAATGGTTGAGGTCGTTTTCCATGTTTCTTAGATATTTCGAAGTTATAAAAGTTAAAATTACATGAATAAAATGACTTTGTCGATGAGAATTAGGATTGATTGGAAAAATGGATGAGCTAGAGAAAGGGGAGTTAAATCTTCCAACAGTTGGAAAGAGACTATAAAACTATCAGAGGATTCTTGGCAAGATTCATATTATCAGTGGAAAATTAGGCTAAATTTCTAGTTTCATGCCCTGCTCCGTTCTTGCAGCCTCATAAATGCGCTCCGTGACCCATCGAAACTCTCGAGTTGAATCTCCGTTATTGATGAAACTTTGGTTCATATCCTTCGAGTGTCTGGGCTTTTTTTTAAAGACTGGTCTGATTTTGTTTTGAAACAGAACTGACTTTGCTGCGTTTAATGAAAAGTTGAAAATAAAATATTCGCTTCGACTTCTGGTATGCACAAAGTCAAAATACAATCCAAATGACGTTTTCTTTTTAACAAAGCGACTTTTTACTCACCTCATTTTCCTTCATTTTTCTTTATAAGGCATTCTACCTAAAATGCGAGTTTTAGAGTTCTCTTGAAGGCGAGAGCAAATGGTTTAAAGAATTCTGATTTTCTTTAGTTAATATTCAAAATTAATTCGTATGTCAAATCTGACGCTAGCTTCATTTGACTTTAAACAAGTTCATAAAAAATTTCACCCAACCCAATACTAACACATGCCATACTCTAAGTAGGGAAATTTCCACATTGAGCATATCAAAAAGTGGTTGAAATATTGCCCATCTGAAGAACTTAGTTTCAATTTTCTATTATGTTGAACATGCTCTATTACTCAAAGGCAGGTTTTTCACTATTGACAAGTGGAGATACTGAGTATTTCATTAAAATAATGGTGTCATAAATCTAAAATATTTAATGTGTAATGTGATACCCATGTGTAATTAACAACTATGAATTAATTTAAAGATATTTCAAAAAACTATGTTTTATACATTTCATGTTTAAACTTTATTGGAAATAAACTGTCTTTCTTTTTTTCTTTTATGATCGTTTTAAATTTTACGAAGTTTTAGAATGAACCCCATTTCTCATTTCAAACGTTCGAAGTGAGATGCAGACGACTTCTGAAATTCACAATGGAAGATATGTGCTTGAGTAAGTAACTCATCCAGCTGGGGCTATGATGGTGGCTAATGAACTTCAACATTTTATGACGCAATTTATCTTTGCCTCACTACGCAAATACATGTAGCATCGCAATAGCATAAAGTGTTATTTTCAAGAATATGTTCGACCGCCTTTTTGGCGTGAGCAGTGAGCAAAATGTTTCAGATCTTGAACACTACTTTCTATTGAATTACCCTAAAAATTCAGGTTTGAGATTACCCATCATAAATTTCTAACTATTCTAAAGACTCATTAATGAAAAGGAAACATTTTTTGATATTGCTGTGTTTATTTTTCTTGTTATTTCTTTCAGCAAGTAGACCACAACCAGCCGCATCGCCCGGCGCTCAGTTCCTCTCGAGGTTGGAACTTCAGCACCTGTGCCTCTGAAGCAGCAGAAACTTTGCTGAGGTTTTTTCCGTTCTGATTAAAATTCATGCAATCAGTTTTCATAACGCATATTTTCTGGTGGAATGTGTATGAAATCTAAACATTTGTCCCAAAAGATTAAATTTTTTGCGCAGAAATATAATACACAGAAGTGCAACAAAATAGATGGAAGACATGTTTTTGAGTGCTTGAGGCTGCGTTTCGCATTTCACTTACGGTGCACCAAAAAAAGAAGTACCGTTTTTTGGTAAACGGCAAAAGCAATACTGAGGTGCGCAGCTTCACAGCAATGCTAGGTGTGCAGCACGGTGCTCGAGCCTTCAAAAGTACATCAATTACCCCCCTCCAGAGCTCGCAGGTCGCAGGTTTGGAATGCAGCCGCTCTCCGAAAACAGGCGCACTTAGCAGGCAGGCAATGCTTCATTTGTCCACAATGAGAATTCAAAGCGCATACGTGAACTTGATTACCATAGGAAGGTAGCCTGTCGTCGCATCAGTGCAGTGCGCTGAGTCCTTTAGCTGGCCAAAAATTGTTCAATTCAGCCAATTTTCTATTGCGTCCTGCGAATATAAATGATCACATGAGCGTCCTGCGCTGATGTACTGATGGGATATTTGTACAACTTCTTCCCGCAGCACCCACCGGCCTGAATGGCCGCAGTACTTCGGGCTGAGTGTTCGCCAATCACGTTAGTAATTGGGAATATCTCTGAAATATCGATCGCCTTGAGGCTTAATGGGCTTACTAAGTGTCGGAAAATCAATATATATCTGCACTTTCGATCGATGTGAAAACCGTCACAGTGTATCATGCTATTGAAAATACTTTAATAAAATACTTGGCACTGATGGTGAGCAATTATTGTTACCTTCTTCAAAAGATAAATCAAGAACAAATTTCAAGGTTATAAATTAAGCATAAAAACAATCCGACACAGCGGGTGAGGAACGTACAGGATACTTTGAAACGCGAAGGTTCAGTACAACTCGGGGGATTTTGATGGAACTCATGATCTAGTTGCACTTTGCAACGCAGAAGAAGATAATTCAATACGCAACAAGGGCATTTAGCTGTAGGATCTCTGACAATCGTGATGGAAACGAAAATTTCAAAGGCTTTGATTGTCGGCAGTTCTCATTTGAGCAAGTCTTCATTGCGGCTCAGGTTTTGTCCGTGACGGGATGAAGGTTGTATGAGAATTTTTCTGCGCATTTCAGGGTAGTGTGCTTAAATTTGAGAGTGTAAATCCGTAATATTTCAGTGTTCGTTAGCACATCAAACCAGATTGCTCGCGTGACGGTATCAATTATGTATTTCATTATTCTTATCGTTTAAAATGAAGATAAACCTCTCGCTACTAATAAAACAATGTCTCAACTGGTAGAAAATCTGCTTTCCAACTAATTGTTAAATTTATTAATGATGGTAAACTGGCTATCAATGAACCCATATTAGTTAAAATATTTAAAAGCGAATCATTGCATTTCGACGTCGAATTGTTCTTAATAAAAATTTAAAATACTAATGAATGTCTCGTAATTCTTTTAGAAGGTATAATCAGTTAAAACAATCTCTTTCCCATGAGGTGTAATTTTTTTTTATGATAGTTCTATTCCTTAGCTTCACAGCGTGGTACCATGTTATTACTCTGTGTTATAACTGAGACATCTTGAGGCGGCTAAACAACACAGGCAATTACCTCGTGTAGCAAATCCGAAATTGTGTTTCGATAACCGCCCTTGATTACAAATCGTCAAAACCAGTTTTTGAAAAATGATGCGTATTAGCAGGATGTGCTGTAACTTGCTTGTTTATTTCATTGCTTGCAAAAATTTTGTTGTTTACATTATGCACACTTTCATATCACGTACAGCTAATTTGCTTAGACTAGAGAAGTAATTTGAAGTACAAAGGTTTTCCAAAGAGAGGAAGGATGAACGCACCGTTTAGCACGGAGTTAAGGATACGCGGAATCTATGTACAAGGTGTGTTTCCACTCAAGGTCGATCACTTGCGCATGAAAGCTGTAAGTTAGGAAGGAAGGTCATGAAACAAGATGAAAGTTGAAGAAGAGATCGGAGGGTCTGAACAAACAGAACAGCAATGAACACAAAATAGATGACCGCTAAACAAATAAAAACTTTGTTCAATTTCAACAAAAAGAACGCCTACCTAACTCTTTACCTCACTTGGGAAATTTGTTCTTGGTACTCGTTTCTTTCGTGCTCGCACAATCGAAGAGGTTTCACTCAGAACAGAGTTTTCAATTTCGCATGTTTCCTCCTGTGGGTTTCTGACTTTAGCTACACGAAGATACAACCAAAACGTGCGCTCGTTTAGCACCTCTTTAAGATTATCTCCTCTCCGCCTTTTCCCATAATAAATTCTCTGCCAACTCCGAGTGGCTGGAGACACCTACTTCTCTCAAGTTCTTGTGTTTTCTTTAACGATTTGTGGTTTGTCGGCCGCTAACTCTGGGCGCGAAACGTAAACAAATTCTATTGTCTCAGTATCGAGTTTCCCTCACTCATAGGCTCGGCTGTCTGACCACAGGCACTTTGTCTTTGCCACAAGCTGAGCACAAACACAACACGCTATACGCAAGTCCCAATACTAAATACTGACAAAAGAACATTCATAACACACTCAAGCCCAAACAAAATGCACTATGCATAAGTCCCAACACAAAATACCGACACTAAAGAACACCACAAAATAATGGTTTTCTTTAATTGTGTTTGGCCTGATCCTATTTTTACAAAATATTCGTTACACCCATGCAGTAACAAATGTCCCGAAAGACTCAGTTAAAAAAAAAAATTAATAAAAAATTCAGTATATTAATGTACTTTATTACTACAGCCGATACGTTGAAATTGATTACAATGATGCGCCAGAAAACATTAGGGCATCTGTTGCTCAAATAAATAATAGCGTTCTGACTACTCTAACTCTTGAACTGCGACTCCATATTATACAAACCGCCACAACAACTACTGAAATCCTCTAAATGACCAGAGCAGTTAAGAGTTATGTGCTACCAGAACGACTGCCAGTGTAGTCTAATGGAGTTACGAGTAAGCGAGGGGACGGCTTGATCTGCCCGATCGGCAGCTGTGCCAGCTTGTACAACCTGAGAGAATATTGCTGTTTTCATTTGGAACGAAACAAAATAGTGTTAGCGGAGAACAACTTGTGGATATGGAATGTTTAGAGTCTGAAATCTAACAAAATTCAATCTCTCCAAAGATGATGATTGATTGATAAAAACGTTTAAAACAGTTTGAAAGAATAACTAGTCATCCATTCAACGCTGATGAAACCTGAAAAAAGAAATATTTTGTTATTCAGTTCAAGTATGACAAGTTTTATCCTATCATAGCTAGTACAAGATTCCGATGTAACATAGATTAACTGAAAGAAAAAATAATTCTTATTGACAATTTCAAATAGTGTTCTGCTCCTACACAGAACAAAGTGGGATTTGCTCCCAGGTTCATGGCCGGTGTGATAAATTGACTTAGTGTGATTAATTAACCCACACACCAACAACTAGAGATGAATTTTCTGTTCCGTAACCAAACAATGCTGATCGAACGACTGTATTCGACGAATCCGGTGGGAGTATTGAACCGTGTAATTAAGCACTGGCATTAAAATGAATTCGTCGAGTTGAATTTATTGTGTCGGTGCAGCCGTTTGGAAAATGGCGCAATCCAGAAATTGGTGGCAATCCAAACAACCCTTATCACTATGCTTAACTACTTGTATCGTAAATTTTCTAGCAAGCAAGTTTTCCCGTATAAAACACTATGACAAAAAGCATCCTGAACTCTGTAAAGCCGGCCTACGTAAGTCATTACAGCCAAACACTGACCAGCTGAAAATTTAGGGTGTGGATGAATGAGTTTTGGTTGGTAAACACCTTTAACAGCCTATCTGTCACTACATAAAATCAGAATTAATTTACGAATCAAATTTGATTTTTATCGCTTCAGGGTATCCTCCTCACATTTTCTAAAATGTATGGCTGTTCGATTTTGTATTTCCGGAAACATACGGTAGTTTTTGGCAGGCTGTCTGTGCCTGTCTCTGTGCTCACGATCACACAACGGTGCCGCGACGCGCTGCTTGTGCACGCGTACCTCATGCGATGCTCGGCTCAGCCGCAGCACATACACTCAAATCGCACTTCACTCAGTCGCATACGGTTACCTTATAAAGGCAAGTTTTTAAAAACAATTTACGTCTTCAAGGTGACGCAAACGAGTGCAAAAGTTCTTCGGCGAGATTGGTGCTGTTTTTCAGTTCAAAATTTTCAAGTTTGAGAGTTTTCAAGGAAAATTTCACCTTTCAGAGTTGTCAGATGCAATATACATTTAATTTGTGAAAAGCTCGAGTTGAGCCATTATGAACAAAAAAAAAAAAAAAAGAACGTAGCGTAGCTGAGTTGACGGACAAAGTTTTGTTTCCTACTGAATCGCCAGTACGATGTAAATTAGATGGAAAATCTCCTGGAGTGCTCACTGTAAAATGCGTGACGTCAGTGGTTTAAGTGCAGGCCAGCGATGTTACTCAGCACTTCATCTCAGTAATGTTACTGAGATGAGGTGCAGGCAGACAATATACCTGCACGCTCATGCATTAGCCATGCAACACGGGGTTGAACAGGTGATGTTATGAATTCGGCTACAGGAATCAATGGTGCGGGGTAGCTTCAAGTTAGGTCACTATTTCAGTTCAGCCTAGTTTCCTCAACACAGTTCATTTTCCATACGCCATTCCCATTACCGAGCACATCTATCATACTTTTTCAACTTCCCGCGCATTTTACAAGTTAGAATATAGGAAGCTTATTGAACATTGCCACGAAACTCCTCTTGCATTGTGAATTTTCGCTTGAATGAGTTATAGAAAATATATCAATTCCCGAGTCCTGTTTTTCTAAGTTTATTAAACGACTCCTAAGACTTGTTTGATTCTATATATGACTATAGTATTCCGAGCAAACTTAGAATGCTTTTTGTATCAGATCTGCAGTAGAGAAGTGCTAAAAAAGGTATTGACAAACACAATGTTCTCCCAGGAGGGTTGTGGTAAGGGAAATGTATGTTTTTACGATAATTTGGCAACGCATTGAAAAACTCGAAAATTTTTCGAGGGAAACTGCCGCGAATTAAAGATTTCTGAAGATTTTAAGTTGGCACCCATAAAATATAGGAAGCACAGAAAGTTTTCTGCTTTAAATTTTGACTTCAATACAAGAATGTAATTTGACAATCGATCAGTGCGTACTCATTAATAAAATCAAAACAATTTTATCATTCCTTTTGTCTAAAAATAACGAATAACGTCATGAACATTAATTTTATTGAATAAAATTTGATGAATTCACAACGCAACAGCTATTTTCAAGCTTGTTTGGTGTATAATCGCTAGCATCTTGCTAAGATTTGGTCATAGATCGAGAATAAAACAGGAGCATACACAGAGAACCCTTGCACTACTTACCATAATGGTGTGATAAATGAGAATAGTGAACAAGCTCTAACAAATGTCTGATTATAATTTCATAGACGAAAATAGCTGCGAAGGCCAGGTGATGAAATTGCAAGTAACCGAAAAGTTTTCAACCCCATCGCAGATGCTTCATCATCTTCTCGTTTGGCCGGCGGAGTTAGGCCCGATAAGTGACGCGTATGGACAGTATAGTTCGTTGACTCTTTGACGGGACCTACAAATAACTTTGGTTTTGTGGGACACCATGACTAAAGGCTGGCATTTACTTATCTAAACCCACGCCACTTTCAAAATTACGAGGACCAACTGACATAGTGTCAATTATGAGTTAAAGGTAGGTTGGATGTACTAATAAAGAATAAGCGACACTTATCTTGAGAAAGTATAACTTTTTGCAAATAACTTGGGAGTTCAAAACTTTATTTCATTCTTTCTAGAGAAATTTTTCTATTCATTTAATAAAACTTTTTCCAGCTTCAATGTATGACTTTAACCATACCAAATCACTTCCAAACATTCAATTGGAAGAGGCGTGATAAATGTTCCATGAAGTTAAAGCAAAACCTCGAGAAACTTTGGCGAGCTCGAAAGTTGTGTCTCGAAGAAGCGACAAAATTTTCTTTGAAATATCATAAAAAGTATTCCCGACGTAACCATCATTAGAAGAGCCAGAAAAAAGCTAACCGCGCACGATCGTACAGTCAATATTCACGATCCTGAAATGACTAGATGCCAGATGTGCGGAGGACATAAGGAGTTTACAGTGCGCTCATTTGAGCGTAAAAAGTCACCGTGACAAAATTGTAGATAAATATCTCTGTAGTCTTCATTCGATAACGACACCTGAGTCCCTTAGAACAAGAGCAGATTTTTTTGCAATTTTATTGCCTTTCATCCCATTAAATGTTTCAAACTCGTGTTCTGCTCTCACCGATAACCAGCTTCGAAGCGCTTGCAGTAATTATGTTAGCTTTTCTCGTTCGTCATAACAAGAGCTACTTTCCTATTCATTTCTAGTTGAAGGAAGCTAAAAAATAAGAAGAAAATGGGATGCGTTTTGCTAATGAAGAAAGTAATGAGTAACCTTATAAAGGGGAATGTTAAAACCATAATGAATTCTACAGAAGTAGTGTCATAAGTACGTGCATTAGCCATTAACATGAATAATAAAGACTATAATGCATGCGAAAGGGGAAGGGATGTTCTTGGATTAGATTTTAAGTTAGTTTGAGCCACCGTAAGTGCAGCAAAGTCCGTCAAAAGAAAGGAAAAGGCATTGTTTGGTCAGTATGAACTCATATTATTGCTCAGTGGATAAATGAACGCATCATTTAATAATGACTAGAAAGGATTCAACGCATCGAAAATCACCATCAACCCACTTTTGCAAAGTGCAGCACACCAGAGAAGGAAATTAACTTCGATGCCGTAATCTATCTCTGTCAAATCCATGAATGAGGGACGAGGTACGTCCTCTGTAGCGTACGGGCGTCTAACTTTAACAGCAGGTCCGAGAATGGGACTAATGACTATTTGATTTATTCCTCTTCAATATTGAATAATTTCCCCTAATGAATTTTTCTCCAACGAGCTAAAATTTACCTACAAAGTATAGGGACAAACTATGTAGTCGAGAAATGGTCGATTATTCGGCTTCAACACATTTGCATCGTGCGGCAACATTCATGCACCATCCTTGAGTAGCAGATTTTTCAAACGTGTACTTTCACTGTAAACACTTTTTCACTACTACTCTATGTTTGTTAAACATAATACTTGTTTGTGAAAGTGGTTGTAAATATATTACAGTTCATTACCTATCATTTAAAATATACTCCATGCAGGCCCTGCATTAGCTAGTTGTGTTTAAAATGAGTTATAATTGACCTACACAAAGTAGTAATGTGTAACAATTTGATCTAAGTGTTGCCGACACTTATTCAAATTTTACTTTTGTTGCATTTTGCAAAAAAAGTATTTAGATAATGTTGTTCTTTCTCTAATGGGTTGCAAATAATGATACTCCAGCGGGATCTCATACAGGCGTTTATAGCTGAGAGTAAAGTGTCCCACTGAGGCTACCGCATAAAAACTCCAAAACTCAAATTCAGTGGCCATAGAATAAAATATTGGTGAATTTTCTCTCGATCTCTAATTTTTATTTAAAGAGTATCTACTCATGGAAAAAGAAACTCTTAAGTGTCGTTAGTTTTTACATCACAATTCGAACTTCTTAATCATATTTTCTATAACCTTCATCAAGGTCCGGCCGTCGATGTTAGTGGTTTGTCCGTGGGAATTTCTCTTCAAATCCGCTGCTATATACGTTTGATTTATAAATACAGACTTGTTCGAAATTTTGTCTGTTAAGAATTTGAGCATGGTACGATCATGAGAAGCATACGCAAAGTACAAATGCCCAGGAAGACATTTAACAATGAAAAAAAAAAGCCTGTTAAAAAATTCGTCAATTTTCTGGCCATGCGATTCTTAGCAAACACAATCCCAGAATTTAAGAGGAATATTTGAGAACAAATCCGGAGCTGTGAGGGCAATGATTTGATGAAAGTCGTTGAAAAACATTTAACTTTTGAAACGCGCTGCATCAAAAGCGAACGTCCCTTATTTGAGGTTATTTTCCATAACTAGATCTTTCTTAAAGTTAAAAGCAGAAATCTAGTAAACGTCCAGACTAATAGCGGCTTGTCCTATCAGGAATGACTTTAAATTACAATGAAATCTAATTGGCATGTTTTTGGTGCATTCAATTCTCAACAATCATTGAAAACAACTTTCTTATCATTCTTCTGCTCTAAACGCATTCGTTAACAATAAAAACATCCATTTCTTCAAAACCGAAAGTCGTGAATTAGTTTGTTTCTAAGCTATCTATGGGAAACATGTGACATAGAGCGCTCGTGTGACATACCACCGTACTTTTCCGAACGTGGTTGGGCGGAGGTACTCAATTGTAAGCCACATCGCACCCGCGCGTCCTAAATCTTCTCTGCTCAGCATAATAATGCCAACTTTTGTTACAGGTTTCAGAAGCGTCTGAATACGTCTAATCGGAAAGAATGTCTATAATAATTTAATTTTTAAAATTCATTCACAGTCATCTCTTTTGATATTTTAGTTGTTATTTTAAATTTAAATTATTCTAAAGGCACAAAAAAAAGGCTGAATAATTAGAACGAGCCATTGGGAATGTGAGGTGCGATAACACGGCAGGAGTGACAGCTGTGGACACAAGCTGATCAAAGTGTTGAGTAAATTGAATGAGGAAGTGATAACCAGAGATAATTTAAATTGAGGTGCCAGAGAAGGAAATGAAACTTAGATGACTATATTTGATGGTTACGCAGAAGAGCGGGCGGAGAGGTCAAAGCTCTGCAACTGCGTTGCTGTGGTTGGTTTGATTGGTCGCTCGATGTTCAAAGAGTACAGGAAAGAAGACACGATTTATTTCACTGGTTAAACTTTACGTGTTTGAAGACTGCAATTTGTCGACTAAATGGAAGATTTCTGATCACAAACACTCTCATTAATTAATCCGGAACAGAGTAAGTATGAGATCTATTAGTATCGGGAAAATTAATCCCAGTTTAACTTTTTTGCCTGGATATCTCGTATTCTAGCCGTCTCAAGCTTCTTCACGTACATGCAACGGTGAAAAAGTTAGACTGGGATTATTCGTTGTCATAAAAATGTGATAGAATGTTTTTTAAAATATAGGTTCCCTTATACGTGTTCGGAATTAGAAATATCACTTCAACAGTCCTGAGACTATTTAAAAGCTGCTATAAAATGAGTTTTTGCCTTCGATTTTTAACCAAATTTCGAAACGTGTTTCAAAAGTGAGAATGAGGAGATTGATTTGTCATGCAGAGTGAGTTGAGACAAGGTTGATTAATGCGCAAACATGTAGGTGCTCTGGCGAGCTGAAAATTAATGTTAGAGATTCTATTAAAAAACGACCCATTTGAGCATCTCCTGGATGCTTCTGCAACAGTAACACTTAAAAGAACACTGTGAATTGTTATTTCCTTAATTAATTTCTGAACTTTATCTCCTATATCAGATGGTAGCAATGTTAAAAAAATTGAAATAAAAAATAGAAAACAGTTTATCCCACTCAAATCTGATACACTAAATGAATACAACATTGGACTTCAACAACATCGATTTAAAAGTCCTTAGTTGGTAGATACACCATAATAGGTGATAAAACAGCCATGGTAATTGTTCAAAAATTGGAAGAAAAACTTCACAAAATAGTATTCCCATAGCTGGTTTACTCAAAGTTCAAAAAAGCTCACAAATACGTATACCAAAAAATGAAGACAGTGAGACGTTGAGAGAGGATGCCCGAGTAGGACACAGTCGTTTTAATACTAGTTCATGAGCTTCACAATTACTAAATAGTAAATGATGTCAAAGCTCGAAAGCTTAACGAGTAGGAAGAAGAAAGTAAAACGGGTAGAAAATAATATTCGCACTGTCCGCTGAGCAGAAATTTGAAACTAACTTTACGTGTACACTTTTAAAAACTACTAACTAAAATAGAAACCTAGGTGAACGAAAGAACTAAAATGAAATGCAGTAAATTTGAGATATGGAAAAGTTTAGATAGCACCAAGTTGTGCTAAAACGAGAACTTGGGAAACGTGACGAACTATTGCGCTATACACAGCCACTGCTCGAGTGAAGTAAAGAGCAGAATTTTACTTTAGTTTATTTGTACAAGGAAAATAAGCCAACAGAGTTGGGTTCGGAAGGAGATGAAATAAGAAGAAAGCAGCAGCAAGGTTTGATTAAAAGATTAAATATGGTATAATTTCTGAAGTTGACTGAGAAGGACGGTTTCAGAAACGTACAAGAGTGTGTGATAAAAGTAATGTAGTGCGGAGCGTCTACCGGTAATTTATTAAAAACCATGCTAGATGGATCACCATACGTTCAAGTGCAACATAAAGTATAAGGTTTAGGTTCAACTCTGCAGAGCTGAACATGTCCAACCTGTTTCTGGCCTCGAATCGTTCGTTCATTTCTCTCAATACGCGCGATTGAAAGGAGAGACTACGAAGCACAATGATGAGGCCAAATCAACCAGTGGGAAATATTGTCGGTCCCCGTGACGATAATCGGCAGGTAACGTGTCACAAAAGCAGCACAAGCGCTTCACTGCTTCTTCGTGAACCAGAGCTCTACTACGAAAAATTCGGGTTCAGATTTACCAACTTTAGCAAACGTAGAAGGAATACCCCCAGATGCTTTGCTTTCTTTTCACGTAGACATGTATTCTAGTACAAATAAATGGTATCTAATGCAATAGATGCTTAGCTCAAGTTCACCCTGTATTGAAATTGATAAAAATTCCTCACGTTGTCAAGATAAATTCATCATTCTGGCAAGGTAACATATCCACACACAAAAGTCATCTTCTTGCAGACACAATCTAAAACAACTATTTTATTCACATGTGAGAGAGTGAGGGAAACAAATTTATTTCATAGAAGAAGTTAGACACTTCCATCAATCGAATGAACGCCGACGCCATGATGACCACAATGTGATTTTGCGCTTCTCATATGAGACCGAAATTGAAATTTAATGGAGGATGTCAGTGTGATGGTGATGTTTGTTCATCGAAACAATGGGTTCTAAAAAAATTTAAATTAGCTTTGTGGAAGTGCTGAAAACTAAAAAAAATTAAACACAAGGTGAACATGAGCAGTTTGCAACATTGGAGAACTAGTAAGCTAAATATGTATATAATTGATTTTGAGAAATAGATTGCCTAAAAGACACCGATAATCTATTCTACTTATTTCATTTGAGATATAGTGAATGAAATCAAGAAGTCTGTGCATTTCATTATTTTGTTCGCAGGTGATTCATGCAGTTTGAGGGAAGGAGATTTCTTTAACGAAGTTATGACAATTTTAGGTTTATATAATTAATAAACAATTTGATTCTGCATAGTGTTTTCAATTTCTTCACTTTACTACAAGCATACTCACAGACAAGATTGCAGAACTGTCCTCGTCAAAAAACGAATGAAAAGTTCCTAAAAACACGCTAAAGTTTCGAAATTAGAATAAGCTAATCATTTGAATCAAAAGGCGCTGTTCATTAAGCAACGTCACAGGAGTTCGAAGTAGTTCTCGGAGAATGAGATTGAGGACGCTATTTGCCAGGGGCAGCCAGGCCGCATAAATATTTTCCCCTCAGAGCAGCGGTCGTAAAACCTTCTAACGCAGGCCACGGCTGCTTCACCCGCTGTATTAAAAGGAACAAGTTCTGAAACTTGCAGGCGTCATCTAAACCTGCATCCCAAATGAAGAACTCATTACGTGGGGACTGCGTCCAAACTCTCGTGGTTTTTTAGGCTGTGCCGGTATAATTTGGCACTTCACCTCTTTTATTTAGTCCAGGCGTGACCTTCAGTGGCAAGTTGGTCTGTGTTTCAAGTTGAGGGCAGAGCATTTCATTTTAAGTTAATTTCCCTATTAGGGTAGGACACTAATGTGAATGAGTAAATTTAGAGGGATCTACAGCGTTAACGAAACCTTTAAAAAAAAGTTTTCTCTTACTACCAATTTGTCAATAATTCCCCTTAATATATTCCATAAGTATGCGATACATATTTTAAATTGAACTTTCCTTAAACTGAAGTGAAGCATTCACATTTATCTGCCATTCATTTGCTGATTTGTCGTGGTTGAAAATTGATTGTTAAGAAATCATTCAGAATTATTTATATTAGTGCTGGAACTTATTATCTCGCTCATTAATCCTTGCACGAAAGCATCAATTTCCTCATTAAAAAAAAATAGTACTTACAGGAGCCGAAAATGTTCCATATAAGGAGAACGAAACGATGCCTTTCGTACAAGAATTATTTTTCTCGCATAAATGCTAGTGTTCGCAAATACGCACTTAGCTTTTTACTGCACTCATCATTCAAGAGTACCAGAAAAATTGTGAATTATCTGTTGTTCCACCACGTTTACGATGAATTTTGGATAACAGCATGAGTTTAATAGCGAATACTATCTTTTTGATTCGTAACTTATTTTGAAATGGTTTCATTTCCTATATTAAACATTGCTCGTTCAAAACAAATTTTAAGCATTCGCCATTAGGGACTCAGTAGTACAACAGTTAAATTAACCCATCCATACTTGCACAGGTCCATGGACAAGCGATGCAGCCCCTCGAGTCCAGGAGATTAACCGCCTCAGATTTGACCCGACATTTGCATAAAGAAGTCGGCAGGCAAGACAGCGCAACTGACGGCGGCCTGATTGCCCGCACCTCGCAGAGGCGTTAATTCTTGGTCAGAGGAGAGTGGGGCTCAGTATAAAATTAATTATCACATGAAATCATGAATTTATTAGCAGGTCTTCCTCCACTTGGACGAAATCATCTTATACGAACCTCAACCTGTACGGACAAAAGTTAGTCCATTTCATTCAACTAATACGATACCTCATTCGAGTTGTAAATAACTGAGAATAACAGGGACTAATTTTAATCCGGGTATAAAAGTTGAAGTTCGCATGAGTTGCTGTCGTATGAACCGTGGATAGACTGTACTACGTTGCCAGGACGAGAGAGCGCTCCGGCAGGGATCAGCTGGGCTGAGGACGGACAAGGCGCCAAAAGGTGCAAAGCCTCCGAGGGACAACGGCCGTGAAACTCAAGCGGTAAACACTCGCCGCTCTTTACCGCCCTGCAGCCAAATTAGGGCAGTGTTTAGCCAGCGCTCGACTTCTCCAGCTGTGTTTTTGTTACCCTCCCAAACTCGCAGCAAGGTCAAGGCCAATTGCTTCTCCTGTCAAAAGAAGAACTTTCTGAGCAAGGAAATGAATTATCTTCAAGTTCTTTGCGGACGAGCCAGAGGAAACCTTAGAAACGATGTGTTTACATGTCCTCAGGCGTTACGCAAAATGGAACAGAGGGGCCACCGTTTTTAAATTTAAAAGAGCTTGGTGTTAATGAGACGTAGAATTAGCCCCTTCAGCAAACAATTTTGCTGCATATGAATTGAGGTCGTGGTTTCAAGGCCCTGGATTCGAATGCTCCTGTACTTGAGTCTTCAGCGACAAAAGGAAGAAATTTAGGCCACAGAGGAAGTATTTCCCATTTTCCAACTTTATCGCCAGGCCATGCACAATGCCGCTCAGTCAAATTTCAATTCTACTACATCGTCACGTTAAAGTCGCTGTGGTTTGTACGTTGTTTCTGACAATTCTTGAGAAGCCATCTTGATGGATTTATTTTCTGTTGCACATTTAATTGAAGATTTTTCACGAAAAACTCGCGTGAAATAGACAATTAAAGTTATGAGTGACACCTCATTTTCCGCATGAAACTTAAGTTAGTCTAGGCTAACAACATGCATTTGATGATCAAGGAGAACTCTAGCGCTATCACATTCCAAGTATAAGAGCATTCATGCTCTCAACATGTCTACTATTTATGCTGCTCATTATTTCAGTCATACTGTTTCGTAAAAAAAAATAACACTCGCTAAATGAAACATTGTGATCCTATCAACACTCACTTCTTTAAGCTATTTGGAGATGTTAAAATGAATTTGAAATTACATGGGTTGCTAAGTCAATTTTGAACAAGTCGCGACTTCTGCGGTAGCCAAGCGTTTTGTTCCCTCGAGATCATTCTCAATGAAATTAATGAACTGAAGTTCTTCTTACCTCAAGGGGTGTGAGACATTCCAGGTTTTCGATTGGTATTGGGCGATTTTCATACGCCCTCGCATCCAACGCTGGAATGTTCAAGTCCGGAGAAAACTTGCCACTCATTTTGAATTTTATAACCACCGCCAACAGTGCACGACATGTTAAATTATCTATTCGCTGTGATTATTTTATGTTCCTTCTTGATAACTTAAATATTTCCCTTTTCATTTTGTTTCAAGCGTAATGCTAATATCTCTCCTGAGCTTGAACGTCTGATGGTTTTAATTACTCACCAGTAGATTATCAATTTTGTTTGGATGACGACTGTTATCGTCCTCAAATTATGCGCCTTTCAAGGAGTTGAGAATTTAAAGGACGTTTTTTTATCGTCTAACAAGCAATATTTCAGGTATCTCGAAAAAGTCTCTTCCCTTATCACGAGGAAATTGAATTAATAGTCTATGTCCTTGATTGTAATCGTGCCTAGAAAGTTTTAGGAAATGTTTTTTTTAGTAAATTGTTGCAATTCTATATGGTGAAAAGCTTCTAAACTTCGCTCCAATTTCTTAGCTGTTACATTGCTAGAATTTGAAATCAATGTTCAACTTTTAATCCTGTTGATAGCTTACATCATTTCTTCATTGATGTATGGTTATTTTATCCTAATGATATTTGTCGCCAAGATAATCTCACAATCACGTCCATTTCTCATCAACTTGCGTGTCGTTCTTTGTGAGGAAGAAATATGCGTTCTATAATAACAGGACACGTAGCCAAAGAAAGCATAAACTTATATTGTGACTTGGATGAATAAAGAACTCAAATTTTGCATTGTGTATTTTGCATAGTTACGGCACTGCGGCTCTTGAGCTTCTAGCCGCCCTAACTCGAGTCCTGGAATGCGGATTGGCTGCACCGAAATAAAATTCCTTCCTCATCTCTCTCTGAGTGAACCTCTGGAATGAAAATTCTTCAAAATGAATGCTGTATTTGCCCACCTATTCGAAACCATGTTTATATAGATGAAACTTTCGTCGAACTTTCGTTGGAGGTTGTGGAGAAATGATTGCACTTAATCTATTAAAAGATATACGGGAATATTTTGCAGCAATCTACCCGTCATTGTGAGGATATGAGACATGAGGATGTCGTCGTTTCCAGCCACAATCATCCGCTCAGTCATGGTAGTTATAAATCAGTATTTTTCTTTTTATACGTATTAATAACGCTGCAGTCATATTTTAATAAATTTAGTAAAAAATGAAAGACCTATCTTCCGTATTCTTAAATAGGACAAAAGTCGGTACCTGATTGATAGGAATATCTGTGATCGAATTTTACTTTTTTCAAGTATCGCAAATTGCCCCAATATTTTTCCTAAGAATACATAAAGTATTAACAGAATTAGTTTCTAGTTTTAACTATTCAGATACGCACGACGAGGTCTCAATAGAAATTGTGTCCAAGCCAACCTCGTATACGACGGTCACAAGAACTGAGTCTTGAAAACAGGGTTTCCGTGTGAGGCTCACACACAACTGCGGCCGTTCGTGGGGAAGGTCAACCGAGTAAATATTGAAGCACTCTTTACTTTTTTAAAGGTTGAAGATAATTCATTCAAGCTACATAAATCGGATTAAGTCACAGAATCAATTTTAATGAAAAGAATGATGGCGTATTTATCACGTAGCATATTTAAATAAAGCAATGTCTAAGATGCAATATGTGATGAAGATTGTAAAGGTTGTGACGTGTCACATCTAATGACATGATTGCCACTTATACAAAATTGATCTAGCCCATGGTCCCAGCAACATCATGGTGTGTTCAGCCTGTTGAGCCGCTATATATGCTGGCGCTGCCTTTGCTGCACGACATTTCATAAGAAGAATTGCTTAACATGATGGCAGTTTTACGGCACCGTAACCTGGCATTGCCTCGGTGTCCGCGCTGTACAGACGACACGACTGTCAGAGCATGTGGTGTG
This sequence comes from Platorchestia sp. MABIK, assembly GCA_014220935.1. Lineage (NCBI taxonomy): Eukaryota > Metazoa > Arthropoda > Malacostraca > Amphipoda > Talitridae > Platorchestia > Platorchestia sp. MABIK. Next base: position 64,748 of record JACJUY010000670.1, read on the forward strand.
TTTGACTCCATTTCTTCACTTCCACTGTTTCATTAGCGACTTTGAATATCACCTGAGGTCCTTTGTAGGTGTAACTACTCTAAGTGTCTTATGCCTTCAAGGTGTTGGAGCTTCTAATTAGGGTAACATATTTCCGTTCTACGGGCGCCGTTACTGTTTAACTGCACTAAAATTGAGGAAATACTACCGCTATTTTTGTTTTTCTAGCCGCATAGGTGAGTGCATCTTTCCAAAGGTGTGTTCCTCGTTTGATTTGACTTTTTGTTTCCTACAGAAAATACACAGTACCTCTTTAATGAAAAATTGTGGTCTGCAGTTATATTCACGTTTTCTGCCTTCTTTCTGGCTTTCCAATCGCTCAAATTTTGGGAAAGTTTTCGTAAGATCTGGGCATGCTTCGAAGTGGTGGTGCAAGTTATTGCATTTTTCCTATGACGTTCCTGTCACTTCTTAACACATTCCTCCAAGTTTGATGGTGATTGGGTGGGGGAATTTTTATAAAGGTTTTTTTGGAGTGAGTGATTTGAAGTCGGGTGACTTATCCATGATGAATTTTTCCCGAGAAGTTTAGTTTTGAAGGAAGGGAAACCAACAGCTGACTGGTGTTCTCTAGTATGACTTATTACATACAGTAGTTTATCGCGCCTATATCTATAGAGTTTATTCCTGCCCAGTCCCGCTCGAGGGGGCTTTGTTTCTCAGTGGGCAGCTTACTGTTGGCGAGAGCTAGGTAGAACGTAATGCTGTGCTGTTTGGACGTCCATTTTGTCTTCGTTTTTCACTTTCTTTTTTCTTCGTGATGTGTTACTTTCATTGTGCAAATATAAACTTCAGTTTCGATTGAGAAGCCATTAAATGGAAGAATTGTTCTTCAAATGACGCTGATCGCATTCTCAATTTAGTATAAAGCACCCTGTTTCAGCTTTACAAAAAACACTGATGCATTACTGCAGCGCTGGCGAAGGCCCGCGCGTACATCTAGTGATACTCAGTAAAAATCGCATAGTAATAAAATATTTACGATACAATTCACCAGCTCTCGTAAAAACGAAATCGATTTATGATGCAGAGACATATGTTGCTTCAGATTATGTGTTACGAGTAGCTAATGATCGAATGCAGATGGCAGTTCGTGATGCCGCTCAGGGCCAAACCTTCATTGAGTAATTATAAAGCATCAGTTTTGATTTTTGGCTATCTCGGTGGACGTCAGACACCACATCTAAGAGCAGTTCTAGCATACTTAACTTCGTATTGAATTTATCCCCCTAATGTGTACTTTTAAGTTTATTCTCGCGAGTCACTTCCTTCTTCTCATTGTGTTGATGACAGCCTGATGTCAATGCTAGCCTATAAACTGTAGTTTTAAGGACGGTACAATGAGAAATAAATTAGTGGCAAAATGTTTTCACCATTCAAACATTTTTAAACTACGAATGGTGGTTTCTGATGTATAATCGTAAATTTAATGATACTATTTTCAGCGCAACTGCGTATCGGGTAACAGATTGACTGAATTAAATTACTACAAGCTTAGGACAATTGTCATGATGATGATTGTTCAAGTAAATGTTTGTAAATAACGTTAGCATTTAGAGCTCCAAATGTTTTGGTATCTGATCGAGCAAGTTATTCTCCCTGTGAAAACCTTGGCGGTCACATGTGTGTGAGTTCGATCCCACTTTACTCTTGAACGTTTTTTCATGCGAAATTAGATTTATTCAAGCGATAGTTTATTTGAAACGGCAACATAGATTCAGCTTGGAAATGATGGCTGAGTGTCTGCAGAGCTGACGGGAAACATGTTTCGTAGAAAAAGTATCTGATGTTTTGTTGTGTAATTTACCGACACCCACGAAAAAGAGGCATATCAAAACAGATAATTTTTTTAGTGCAAAGTAGAACGGGTGGCGGGTATCAGGTATACTACGTAATTTTAATTTTCAAATCTGCTGTCAATTACGATATAAAAACGAAAAACTACGAAAGAATGGACCAAATTTCTCTTAAGACATCATACAAAGCAGGTGGCAGCTCACGCCCACCTACATCACTCAGCACCAGAGGCAGTTCCCGTTTGGTCAACAGTGCAGGCGCAGATCTCAGCGCAACTTTAATTAACACTCCGACCGCGACGTGAGCCGCCGGTGTACACTAATGGAATTTTCATAATGCTCTTGACCGACCGGTAGTCACAAACTCAATTTTTATACACGCAAAATCAAAATTGAAAGAAGGCACGATCAAATTAATGTTTTCTTCGCTTAAATTGCTTACTATAATTAACTTTACTGTGTAAATTTGAGTTGAATATTGAACTTCAGTTTAGCCCATCGCTGTCAACGTGTTAGTGCTGGGCGCTCACATGGCGCAAATTTTTCAGCCCGTGCCGGCGGATGGGGACCACAACTTTCATGTACCACATGACTTGACTTGTTCTGTGTGTTCTAAAGATCACTTTCATAGCGGATATAAATTTATTGATAAATATGAAACAAAATCTTCGTTAAATTTGTTCGGTCTGCCGCGGCCTGAAGATGATCATCATTCCCGTTTGTATTGGGATCGTTTTTCGCCTGGTGACATTAAAGAAATGGAAATAAGTGTTGCAAGACCGCTGGTACTTGTGATTAAAGATTAACTAACAAGTTATGTTTTCAATAAATGCTAAATAACTAAAACTTGAAAGGATTTCATTTTTTGTTAGAAAAACACTGTAGGAGATAATGCCAACGCGACACAGAGTTGGTGACAGATAATATAATTGACCTCAACTCGACTGAGAGTTTAAGGTAGCACTTCAAGTCGCAAGTTCAGGCAGAGCGTCCTGGCAGCATCGACCAGTTCAGGGATTTTCTTTGCAAAGAATTAGATGAAAATAGCATCAACTTTCTTCAAAAATTTACTCTAATAATATCAGCAGAGCAATTGGTATTAAAATATATCACAAATCTTAAAACAACAAGACACTATTTCAAAACCATAATTTTGATTTGCTCGAAGTTAAAATACTTCTCCCATTTTTTTGAAACATGATTCCACAACTCATTACTTGTTAATGAATGTATATAAGTTTAATATCACCATATACATATAACATATCAACATGTCAACGTACGTAACATTTCAATGTTCTACTTTTTGTGTAATTAATAATAAACTTTAAATACCAAACAATTCTGAGTTACATGTTTTTGAGCGAAGAAAAATTTAACTCAATTAAATTTTTTGGACGATAGTAAAAATTGAATTTATGCATCGTTGTGTGTAATTAGGCCTAATTCATTCACAATTAGCCTAATTAAAAGCTTTGGTGTCAGAAGAACTCTGAGCGACGGCTTTTAATATTTGCATTGTCAAAATTAGTAGCCGGTGTACAAGGATATTCAATTTTACGCTACATGCAACGCATGCAAAATTAAAGCTCTACGAATTTTTATGGTTTGTTTTCAAGAGTATTGATGTGTTGGAACTACTTATAAACACTCAGTGATGAACGAATCCGAGTAAGCACTATTTTGAAAATGCTACAAGCTTATACAAGTGGTGAGCAGTTACTCATGATCATTGTTGGCTTTGGGTATTCCTCTTCGTCCAGGATGCACAATCCTTCCCGAAGAGTGATTTTCCAATTTTAACTAATCTCAGCGTTCTAAAAACTACGATTATTAGTCCCACTTGTGCCAATAAGAGGATCTTCGTGACTTTTCTCTCAAGATAGCGTGTTTCTTATTAGGTGAGTTCGAAGTTTTTATAGAACTTTTCGAATACAGGGCTTGCGCTAACCCCACTTTCCGAATACAGGGCTAGCAGCTAATCCCACTTTCAGAATACAGGGCTAGCAGCTAACCCCACTTTCTGAATACAGGGCTAGCAGCTAACCCCACTTTCCGAATACAGGGCTAGCAGCTAACCACACTTTCTGAATACAGGGCTAGCAGCTAACCCCACTTTCCGAATACAGGGCTAGCAGCTAACCCCACTTTCCGAATACAGGGCTAGCAGCTAACCCCACTTTCTGAATACAGGGCTAGCAGCTAACCCCTCTGGCGAAAGATGTGAAACTTATGCAAATGACGACGTTCCTCAAACAGATGTTCGAATCGTAATTAACGGATTCAAATTTTGTTTTAGAATCAAAGGTGTTTCACCATGGAATCTGTTGTATAATGAACTAGGGCGTTGACTAGCCCGCATGAAAAAGGAAAACGTGCACCATTTCATGCCCGATCGAGTGAGCTCTGACAAGACAGATGCCACTGCCGAGCGTAAATGACGTCTGGCTAGTTTCGCATTTGGGAACTGAAGGAAATCTGTTAATGCCCCTTTACCAGGCACTGTGCTCGGAAATAATTAAATTTTTGGACTGGTTTCTAATGACGAATGAGAATGATGTATTGGTGATCAGGTAGAACTTCATTTTCAAAAATAATTACATGCTGGGTGTTCAAGTTATGAAGAATTGCTTTTTGTCTAAAAAGCAATTTAATAATGACATTTCACCGCACAGTGAATCTTGTTTACGGAGATGTGTCTGAAAACCCGTTCTTATCATTTGAAATTAAAATAAATCACCGTGAAAAATCAGAACTCGAAATAAATTATGCCATTCTTTGTATTTGAGAAGTGTTCACGTCGGATCTATGAGGACATCAATAGTTTAGATACCAGAAAACAAAAGCAGTTTTTCTAATATTAATTAATCCAATGCCCGGCATAATAATTAATTCTACATGCCAATCTTATTCCGGAACACAAATATTTTTTTTCTGATTTTTATCCCCTTGTCGAAAGTTTTCCTTGCCAGTTCCTCCACATTCACAGGAGACGATACTCTGCCGCGTTTTCTTAATTACTTGAACTGATCAAGTACACACAGTAATTCGTAAATACAGTATAGGAACGATTGAAAAGCAAAGCAACAATTCTTACCAAAATTATCTTTTTGGCTAAAGTGTCTCCTGAGCTGTTAAAAAATAAAAAAAAGCATCACCTCAGTCATTCATGGTTTGGGATTGTAAATTGAGAGCAACCTTCTAAGCACATCACGGATATGAATGGAGGGATGGGTAAAAGTTGAATAAATAATTTCAAGCATTTGAGAACATGAAGTCAATCCATTGTCATTTTAACCCACCAGTTCCACTAGTTCAGCTTAATGAGTCTTTTCATCCCATCTCTGCTCATTATTTCATGGTATAAATTTCCCAGGATTTTCTGTCTTTGCAAAACAATGAGTTTTATTTTACTTTTCGATTGTTTCTAAATATTCCAATTTATTCCAATTTACCAGGTCATTACACACACATTCAGTATTCAATAGAATAAATAAATGCCCTCTTTTACAACAAATGACGATGATCGGTAAAAATTGTTGTATGGTTACCAGTCATCCTTAATAATCTCACTTCATCATAATTCAAAACGAAATTTATAGAAGAAGTGATTGGTTTCAGAGCATTAAGTTTCTCAAACAATGGGCGATGGAAAAATATGCTTTAGACGATGGTTAATAAGTTGTTTTAAAATTGTTCAAAAATGCGTTTTAACGAGTGCTTGCTGCTGTAACTCACTTTTATCGCTACTTATAACAAATAAATACCAAATGAAACCTACCTATTGCACTAAAATATAATTTAAAACTATCAACTTAAATTACCAAAATGAGACATATTCCAGTAATGCTAAATGTTTGTAAGATCTCGCTTTTCGCTCGCGGTAAGTTCCTCTCATCGTACAGTGGCTGCGCAGTATGGGTTTTCAGTATCATTCAGTATGATTCTGGACTGGGCTGCCTTGGATGCACAGGTGAAATAACACAGGCTATTGTCTCGAAAATAAAAAGGGCGGCAAGCAGATATACAGTAATTAGCATTTTATGCTATTCTCTAGCACCAGCCGTTCACAGTGCTGAGACCATCTGGACTTTATGTACATTCTTGGCCTGGCCATTCCTCCCTGTCTCTAAATTTAATAATTTCTACGTGGCATGAACATAGAAATTAATTGGATGTATAATCTAGCTTAGTTGTATGCTAATACGCACATAAAAAATAAGAGCACCAAAAATTGGGTTATATCTTAAACTCGCGCACAGTTTACGCTCTTTCTAACTCTCTAACATGAAGAAATAATAGCTTTACGACTATCACTTTTAACAATCGTAAGGGTTTCATATTTATATGCAATTGTATCTCAGCAGCATGTGCTTTCAATAATATTTTCTTGTTTGCTGCTGAGAAGTATTCCAATTACCATTTTTTGAAAGGAGAATCAGTGGGTTTGCAGTAGACAACTACGGATGAATAAGGCTCATTGATGGCACTTGATTTTGTCGCGGGTCGGGTGTCTTCCACATGTGATAAATTCAGGAGGACTCAGAACAAAATCCACACAAATAAGCAACTCAGTTGACCGCTACTGTTTTTTCCGACTCATCCTTTGGTAGTCTAAGTATCTGGTACTGGTTGGCATCATGCTCATTGTCATCGCTAATTAGAATACCACATTTTTTAGCTACTTTGAATGAAAACACTCAGTATCAATAAATTTCGAAGTTCATCAAAGAAATTGAAACATCAAATCACTGCAACTTCATTTTTGAAACCGAGACTTCGCCTTCACCTTCACCTTGCATTGGAGGTATGAAATCGACGGTGTGGAGGTGCGCGATTGTAAAAATAAGTTTTAAGTCGACGCGGCAATGTTAGACCTAAATATGTGTATTACACTACATCATTTAAGGACTTGAATGGCCGCACGAAGCATTTGCATAGCAATAAAAAATTCAGTTGACACCGTGAGCTCATAAAGCCTCACAAACACTGGTAACAACTATCCAATGCATGTGAAATGGACTTCGCAGGCAGCCGAGGTGATATGACCCGCGCGCGTCCTATCTTTAGTAGTCCTCGATCCCATCGCTTCCCAAGTAAGCTTGAGATGCAAAGTTTGCTTGCATGTGAGAAAATCGATGGTTATGCAATGACATCACCTTGCAAAAATGTGCAAATTTTTTAATGCACAGTTGACGCGCAGATGAAGATGCAAACCATGTTATTTTACAAAATTTTAAAGGTTTTGTTCTTCATATTTCAAGGCTAATCTCTTGTGGGAAATTTAAATCGAATATCGAACAGAAAATACAATTTTGTTTCACAAAGCGTTAAAAAAGTAGCAAAAAGAAAGACGTATTACGGCATTCCAGAAAAGTTCTCTTGAAATTTCTTTCAGAAGGGAAAATAGTTTTTACGATCTCCGAAGATCAAAAACTGCGAGTTCAAAGAAACTAAATTGACCTCTCTATTGAAACTTCGAAACTGATTATTATGTCAAAATTTTAAGTCTAATTAGAATCTTCTCTCATCTCAATTACCTATACTCAACGGCCAACGCCGTTAATAATCAATCTCTCCAGAAGTGACGTGACACACAATTTTTTCCAGTCGCCGACGTTAGAGAGCACAAACGTAAGTTATTTTAATTGAACTGATTAAATGTTTATAGAAAGTGCAAGACAGCTTTATCGTATATGAGATAATTTTACAGATTTTTCACGGGAATTTCCCATCTTAATTTTTCACTAACCTTCGAATGTTGCCGCATAAGAAGTGGTTCAAGAACGAACTTTCTTGCCGGAGAGAAGCTTGAAGATTGTGTTAATTTTAATGAAAGTCTAGCCACTTCTGATAATTACTCAAATATTTCATGACTTTAATTCAATTAAGAACAGAGGAATTTTTCCTATGAATAAAGTGACTTTAGTCAACAGCTAAATCTACCAGAAGAGAATTAAGCCGCTCTACAGCTTAAATTGTACGATCTTCTATGGTCTTAATGTAAGGTTTAGGTTAACTAATTAAGAAATCATACATTAGACTTCTAATGTAATGCCTGAATTTTAATCGTGGCCAGACAACAAAGGAGGTGACATAATATGCAAATCGACTTAAACTAATGAAAGGAAACAAATTACAATGGGCCTCCGTAACGACCAAAAAAGAAATTAAGCAAACTAAACAGAAGAAAAAAGAAACACCGCCACTACATAACCCCTCCAAACTTGCTCGAAATCATAATGACCTCTCTGCAGGCAATGCATCAATCTATTGTTCCGAAAATTAAATGATGCGTTAAGAGAGATGCTTTTAAATGAACGTCAAATTTTTAAATGCTCCATTCGTTAATTTTTTGTTTAAGTTTATCCAGGCAAAATTTATACAGTGTCTTGTTTGGCGACGATAGTTTTGTTGACAAATGAACTGAATGTAGATTTCCTCTCTTAAATAGTCTGTGTTTTGAATGGATGATTAGAAAAGACGAGTTGGATTTAGTAAAGGTTTTAAACGTTAAGGTTAAAGTCTAATGATGCAAACATTGCGTTTATTTTAAATTCAGTGAAATATTTTACTATTTTTATACAGGAGTCGTGGGCAGTATCCAGATTGGGCGAATAAAAGCAGTTCAGGTTAAGAATATCCATTAAAGGTCGAAGCAGTAACAGCTATTGAGCTCGACTGGGAACGCCAGGCCTTTGAGTTAAAAAGGGAGTTTGAAACTGCAGCCGATGCCAAACTTCACAAGTAGAACCAGAAAAGTTTTCTTGCCACGCGCTGATCTATGAGGTCAGGATCCTGTAGACTTCTTGACGGCAAGACGGGGCCTTACTGTGCCTTGGGCTGCTTGCTGTACGTTGCACAACTTGCCACGAGAAGAGCTTGGAGAATTGTGCTATTATAGTCACAAAAATCCTAAGTTTGAGCCATTAATCGAAATAATTATTTATGCTTTAGCTTAAAAACGAAAAACACTTCGTGCATAAATGGCAAACAAATAAATGCGTTCTGTATCATCAGTTTAATTCTTTCTACTGCAGTATAAAAACATTATTTAATTCATTCCAATTCGTTCTAACAAGCCTGATAAATAAATAGCGATTATAGTTTCGCTGCGTGCGTATAGGTTTGTTCCATTTTACTGGTTACAATCCCACCTGCCATTGCGAAGTCCTTTGACTTACCAAGGACTGAAGTGCACGGGTAGCTTATCTAGTACTGAGGTGTACTGGTACCTCACCCAGGACTGAGGTGTACCGGTACATCACCTAGAACTGAGGTGTACTGGTACCTCACCTAAAACGAGTTGTACTGGTACATCATCTATAACTAAGGCGTAGTGGTATATCATCTATAGAACTGAGGTGTACTGGTACATCACCCAGAACCGAAGTGTACTGGTACATCACCTAGTACTGAGGTGATGTGTAGTACTGTGTAGTACAATTTAAGTACTTGGGTGCAGATGGAGATCACCTAGTGCGTGATGAGGTGCACATGTTCCTCAGTTAGAACTGAGTTGTTCAGATACCTCACCTATAACTGAAATGTACTGGTACTTTGCTTAGTACTGAGATGTATTGGTAGCTCATCTACTTCTGAGGTGTACTCGTACCTCACATAGCCCTGATGTGTACTCGTACATCACATAGCCCTAAATTGTATAGGTACCTCACCAATAACTGATGTATCCAGGCGAAAAAAATTGCGGTGTGTGTTTTCCACGATGGACTTTGGTTGCCAAGTAGTGAAAGGCATTCGTCAAACCTAGTCCTTTAATTGTAATATGCATGTCGTACTTCCCTCGTTAGAAACGTCACTCGCATCTAGTTTTGCCGGCGTAAATGAAAAGAAACAGACAAAAATTCCATGAGTGTTCGAAAAATGTGTAATGTGCTGCATTCAAGCACCGAAAACTTTGGAAGTAGTATAGAGACAATAACAAAACGTTAGAATCATAGATTTAGGCTTTAACTTGTGTATTGAAATCAGTTGAAACATAAGTGACACAATGGACAATCTTCCTTTAATTTGTTCAGCCATTTATTCAACCCTTCGCAGCCGAGGAATGCAGGCGACGCTTTTCACTTCATCCATCCAAGGTAATGAACAATCGATCGATTTCTTCCTCTGTAACTACACTCGCGCTTTTAAACGAGTTTTTTAATGGCGTAATTTCCAGCGCAGTCCTTTGTGCCATAATTTTTTTGATAAACATGGAAAATCCCCCGCAGTAAGACACATGCTGAAAAAAAAATCAGTATGCAATAGCTCAGTTTATACAACGGTCGTATAATGCACCTCTAAATGCTCAATAACCTCACACACTTATTTAGTATCTACACTAAATTGATCTTTTCAAACTGAATCTAATTACACAAAATACAAAACAATAGGGAGATGCTAATATATTTTAATCTAATCAAATAATCACAATTCAATTCTCCTACTTCTGCCTACATACCTCTCAAGGGTAACAGAGTACAGTCTGTTTTGAACTTTTTCTTGAGTTAAATCAAAGAAGCCTACTCAAGTTGAATCTTAAAATTATGAATTTCCAAAGCTGCGGCTACAAAAGACTTTTCCCAGTTTATTGAGTCGATTTTGCTTAAGTCATTTAGTGATATGCTTCTTTATCCTCTAATTTAGAACCAGAGGCATTAAGGGAGGCAGTTATGAATGCAAAATGGATAAGAGAAAAATGAAGTGGAGGTATGGGCTGGTCAGGCTACGGTGCCTCACTCTCCATTCTAACGTGATGGTACCGCTGTCCTGTTCACATTTTTTACGTAAAGAAATACGCAAACTGTGAGACAAATACGGGCCTCAGCCTTCATTTTTACGCCTCAAGTTCATCCGAGTATGAATTGTCCCTGTACTAATATCTAAAGGAAATGAAGCAAATGCCAAGCATGATTTTCTTCAGTTAACTTTTTTTTCTAAACCTAAATTACCTCAAACTATATAAATCGTAAGTAAATGTTGAAATTGGACGCGAAATAACATTTATGCTTTATAAAAAATAACGGCATAGACGGTTTTAATCGTCGATGCTAGGCCAATTTTATGGGAGAGTTTTTCTAAGAACCCAAATTAAATTTATGTGAAAACGAATTAACTCGTTTTACCTACATCGGGATTTACAGAAAAAACTCAAATACCAAAATGAAAAGAATGTTAAAAGTTTTTCGTTTTTCCATCATAATGGAAACACTACATAAAATCAGTACAGATAAATTAATATGAAAATAAATCGTTTATCCGAAAAAAGTTACAGAGGGAGAGATTGATTTTAGCTTCAGTGGTACGTAAGTGCTCAGCCTGCACCGGTCTCTTGCCTGTGCGCAAATACATGAAGTTTTGTGTCCAATGTTACTTGAACAATGTAGAGAAAACATCGTTAATTGATGCATTCGTGATGATCATTATGCGTACTCTTTTCTCTTGCTGAAAAGAACGGCATTCTCAGTTAATAACACAAAATGAGCTCCACTTCGTTGTTTTGAGTTTTAAGCTCAGATTAGCATTCCCGTGCTAATTTCCGTCGTAAGTAGAATTGGGAATGACTGATGTATAAAGAAGAAAATATCGAAATTCAGTGAGAAACGCGAGTAAGAGATAACTTGTACATCAATTCAGGAGTTATAATTGCGTCGAGGAAATTAGGCATTCGGGAAATTATTTCATTCCTGTTTTTACAGTAAAACTTCATTCGCGCTTCTAATTTGTCCTTAACACGCTGACTGTGATGGCTTAAACATAAATTCAATATTGAACTCAAATTTGAACTTAATTGTAGTAAGTTATTTTGGGAATAGCAAACACTAACTGGATCGTGCCTTCATTCAGCTTTAATTCAGTATTTACGGAAAATAAGTTTGTCACTACAGGTCGGTCAGCAGCATTCTGCAAATCCCCGCCGCGTAAACCGCGGCTCACGTCGCCGTCAAAGTGACAATTCTGAGGGGACCGTTGTCGCACTTATAGAATAGCTCAACAGTTTTGCATCTCTCTTTCGTGGAGTCATTTTATGAGAAAGGTAGTGTTTCTCATGAAAGAAACGCTGAGCACTTTATCAAAGTTGCAGTGTACTACATCGCTATTGACTACGAAACCAGGTACATTAACGTAAAATAAAAGTGCTTTTACATTTTCAACATCACCATGACAAATGCCTTAACTTTTATAATGAATGAACTCCTCCGCTCAAGTAGGACGTTTATTATACTTTCCGCAGGTCAAAAACTGTAACTGTCCCGGAAATAACTTGCAACACTGTGCTGTGTTTCACAGTAAAGCACGCCGATATTTTTAAACGCTACTCGTTCTTTTCGGCACGGTTGAGATATTTGATCATCTTACCAATGAAAATATTAGCATTTTTACCTGAGTACTTTTTGATCATAAATGGCCCGAATTTACCAGCGTACATATATCAGCATCCTAGCAACAAAACTTCAAACTTCTAACGCCGCTCTTTCGTCAGGAGAGTTTCGTTCTGGGGAAAAAGTTCGAAATTAACGATGCACATTTGAGGTTTCGTTCACTCTGGTGCGTTCATTTAAAAAATGTGATACTAAAATGTCAAAATAGAGCATGCCTTCCACCCAGAAAACATTTTTCTTTTATTTCCTGAATACCTTTACAAGTGTGAGCAAAACCGTACGTAAATGTAGACGGAAATCAACTCTGACGACACGGGCTAGTGGCGAGACGATGTCCCTGGCGATGTCGCGCATCGCTCGCGTTCGACTATAGAGCAGCAAATGGGAAAGCTCGGAGCTGGCAGCATGAAACACATGGTGAACTTTTAAGCCCAATCGAGCAGCTCTGAACTTTCGTTGTTGAACCTCTGTACAGTGAGGCTTAAATCGTAAAAATTTAACAAAGTCCAATCGGCCCAACCCTTGGAATGCCGCTTGCTTGCGAGAGCGACTCAGAGTTGCTCGTGGCTCTATGGTTAACAGCACAGTTTAAAATCAGCGCAGTTAATTTTCCGCAGTTCGGAGCAGTAAGGCCCTATAGGGTTAGTTTAGAGCAGTACATCGCATTAATAGTTCTGGCTGCAGCAAAGAAGGTCTATTGTGGCGTTCGCAATTCAGTGACGTGAAAAAACACGCGCGACACCGCAGTACATACTGCAAGGGGACACAATTTGCAAATAGTGGTCACTACTCTACAGCCACTCACTGCAGTTCGGTGCCGCTCAATGGGGTTATTGGGCGGAATTACGGTGATGGCTGCAAAGCCACAATGCAAGGAAACTGCGGCAAAAATAGCACGACGCTTATATCACGGCTCTATTTATACTGCACTGAACTCGTATGATACTACGCGGATTTTTTATTGTGAGGCAAAAATCGTCGAGCGTAATTTTCATACCTAACTATAAAGTATGCATTTATGAAAATATTATTTTCCTTGTTTTTACATTACTATGCAGAGGTAGCTCATGAACAGGTTTTTAAGTTAAATAGTAATCTGTTAAATAACCGTTTAACCGTTTATTTGAACTAACCATCCTTTGAAAAAAATTGTTTTCGTTTGATTCTTGAGTTACAACAAAAAAACACAATTTTAAGTGAAATTTCTCACTAATGTGAACAAATCCACTCAAACTTTCATAAGATCACAGTTTTGAAAATTACGAAAACTTCTCAAATTACCCGAGTTCTACAAACGGTCACTCTCGTCGATCGTGAACATTTCCCGACAGTCGTTTGGAACTGCTTAACAAACTTCGTAAGCAGCTTAGTGTAATATGCTTGAAAACTTTACTACGGGCTTACATTCCACTCATTGAAAGAACTCTTCATTGCCGATCGTGGTTACGAGCGGCAATTCCAATAACATTTTTAATGTGAACTAAATCCACCCAGTTTGCAGTAACTTTTTTACCACAACACGTGTCGTTCGTTCATTGCAAAATTTGGTTCACACATGCATTTAAACATTTTGATCTTTGTGATGGCATCCATTCTAATTTTATATTATCGAGGTACATTTTTTATTAAAAACATTGGTGAGTTCAGTGAATTGAGTTTGATATATGCTCCGTGTGTCTGTTCGGCCGGTGCTCAAACAAAATAAAGTGTGACTTGCTACACGAAATTATGCACATCGAAATAACTCTCGTCTTGTTTTGAAGATATCCTAAAAGTTAAAATCTTTAGCATGTACATTCCACGTTAAAAATGTTTTCAATGATGCAATTCTAATAACGATAGTTTCTGATTTAGAGCACGCAATGAACCCAAATGTCCGAAGGTGCAAATCCTATTTGCATTTGCTTTAACGAAACTCAACAATGATGTTCGCTTCGTTGTTTTGATTTCAACCTCCAGCTCAGAAGCAAATGACATTTATGAGTCCATGACATCTAGTGATGCTGTGAACTTTGATTAAAAATAGCAGCAAAGTTGCAGGTATTCGTCAATGCTAAGACAACGTAATAGAGCGCAGGCACGCACTTACATTGCCACCTCGATGGAAAACGACCATGAGGGAATTGAAAATGCACTCTGAAAGGGCAATCTAAATTGCCTATGGATTCTCATGGTTCAGAATCTCTGTACCAATTATTTTTCATGCCAGTAAATTATTCATTTTGCTGGTTTATGCAGCATTTCGGGCTAATTTTTATGCCAGAATAAACAAAGAAACTTTTGAATCAGTTACATGAGCTGTAAAGGACGTTGACTCCAGTTTGTTCTCAGAGATCAATAGGCGAGAATTAAAAACTTCGAGCTCCATTTTCTGACTGACTTGCATTTAACGTTCATTAAACTAATTAACGGCGATGGGGTAAACTGAAGTTCAACATTCAATTCAAATTTAAAGCCAATTGTAGTGAGCAATTTGTAAAATATAAAGCATTTATTGGATCTAGTTAGCATTGATTAAATGCTTATAAAAATTGAGTTAACGACTACCGGTCGAGCAGCAGCATTATGGAAATTTCCTCCGTGTACCGTTGACTCACATTGCGACCAATGAGTTAAATGAATTTTTATTCAGGCTTTTAACAGGTATTGTTTACTTGTGTGTCACAGTGGACGTTAGCAGCAAAACAAAGCTGCTCTTGAGGCTCGTCTACCCCCGCATGGTTTGATTCGCCACGAAGACGTTATTGTAAACTGAAATCAAATACAAGATGAGATCTAAGTGTTTTTTTTTTATCAAGCTCTATCAAGCTCTGGAAAATGCTTATACATAACATCGAAGAACTTGTCTCTGTTCTAAAAAATAGAAACATATTCAAGAAACATTTTATAGGCGTAGGAATATATTTGAATCCTGAAGAGTTATTACCAGCGGTAAACCAAGATAATAAATAAAAATGATCGTAGATGGGGCCATTTATGCATATTTCGGGGGTTTAAAAGCGCATGTAAAAATTCAGCCTTGTCTAGTGTGTTTAAAACACAGTAATAATTTTCAACTTTAGCTGCCGAAACAAATTCTAAAATTATGAAGCGCCCCGACGTTACGCATCAAGGAAAATTTTGTTCGTTGGAGGATGCAAATTTCATGCAGAGAAAAAGTTGTAATTGGTTTCATCAACATGCTATTCAGGTGCCTGAGAACTAATCTCCTTTCATAAAAGATGAGCTTAAATATATGTAGCAGATGCTAAGGGCCGACTTAGATATAAGTTCTCTGCCCATCCTTCTGTAGCTCAAAAGATGCACTGGCATTTCAATTATGAAGTTATCGAACGGACGGAGAATTACGGAGTTTGCCTCATGATGTGCAATAATTTTCGAGGATTTGGGCAAATTTGCGTAAATTTGGCCATGAAATTAATAAATGAGCAATTGAGTCAATTGCTTTACAACACTAGCTACATACTATGCAATATTACTCGTACCTTCCCCGCTTCAAGAGATGATGCTTATTAAATTCCTCACTGCATGGGTCTTTACGACGCTGTAGTTTTTCAGCTACTCACACAACTCCCTACAACAAATTGTTGATTTTGCCCGTTAAAAGTTTTAACTGACATGAAAAAACGACGCAGCAATTAATCAATTTCGAGCAAAGAGAGAACTTTCGTGAGAATTCCACTGAAGACATCCATGGCGGCGTTAATTTTTGTACTTTGGTGAGCGAACAATGAAGAACTGGTAGAAATTTATAATTTCTCGAAAGAAATTCTATTATCTCTCCATCTCGAGATGGAGAAGATCTGCTAAGACTGTCTTTTGCAGATTTCAAATCTGTTTGCTGGTGAGTTCACGAGGATAGACACACTCCAGGGAATCGGAAGTGGGTGGGAAATTCAATCAAATTCTATCGTCGTTGCGATAAAGCTGGTTGCGAAAGTTCTTTTAGACTAGGTTACTCCGTTCACTATTTTTTATAACCAAATATTAAGCTAATTTTTCAAAGAAAATTTGAGCTCCGAGCAGCTGGTAACTCTAAAAATTGCCGGAACACAAATCTGGGCGCAAAGGTTACTAATTTGTGACCTGAACTTACTGTGTTCGATTTTAACCACATCCAGCCCGAATTTTAATTCAAACAAGAGAAATTTTTCTTTCGTTTTTTTCTGATGCCTGAAAATAGATTGCAGATGATGTCAATTTTCAAGTGTTAAAATTGGGAAAATTTCATCTCTTGGCAGTTGGTTTCCCTACCGTTTCTCACCTTGTTATACAGGGTGGCGCATAAGTAACGCACCCTTTCGAAGGTAAAGGTTAAAGATTTATTACCGCAATATACCCTGGGTATCTGTAGACAGCATACGACATGTAAATAAACTTTCAGAGATCCTTTATCGTTTGCAATTAACCCTATCGTTATACCTTTCATTGTTTGTTTATTATTAATTTTTAAAAGGGTGTGTTACTTATGCGTCCACTGTATATGAACTTTAATAACTGTTCGCAAAAATTGAACTAAACATCAACTGGCTGGTACCGCGAAAGCAACAAAATAAGCATTCACTAACCAAGTTTTACTCAATTATGATGAGTATTTCTCCCCATCTTGTTGTATCCCTGCTACGTCTCGTGACCTGCACAATTGTGTTACACGCGAGCAGCCAAATGCTTCCGCTGCAACATTCAGATGAAAGCGTCGTGGATGAGTTTGGTCAGCAATAAAGATCGCATTATGCATCGTTGCCTTTTTTGACAACCTACTGAAATTAAAAGATACGAAAATTAATTTGGTTAAGAGAATTAAGTACTGCCTATTCGGTAGTTGGAAGACTATTTTGAAAACATTAGTGGGATTGAATTAGTCAAATGCAATTTTAAACAAACTCAATAGCTATGTTGGCACAAATGAGTTTATTCGCGCTCGTAATTGTGCTTGCTTGTCTTTGCCCCATCACAACTTTAAGTCTAATCGATCGTTGTGTTTGAGTGATTAAGTTCGAAACTCTTTTCCGGATATCTTTATATCAGTATTAGTTGTAAAATCACTAACATCATCAGTCTGTAGAACCCAATGGGAAAACATTGGTAGAGAACAATTTCGTGTCTCGGAATAGTTGACACTCCAAATAATTTCCCGTTTATCACAGCTTTTCCGGTGAACTTTTTATTTTTCATTTAAACATCTCGCGCGTTTGTGGCTAGGGCAAGCCAAAATGAATAAGTTACAAAGCTACGATTGTATTAACTACAAGAACCTCATTCCGTATAATATTACACCTCGGTTGAGTTTCAGAGCAGCAATTGCGGGCGGCAATGGCCACAACACTGAGAAAGATTTGGCCAAATATTGCATCTCCAGTATCAAATTACACAGCACGATCTTGCGGACTTTTCAAATGAAAATTTAATGAGCTACGTCGTATTGTGGAACATTCCGTAAAATCTAACTTTTTGAAAGAAGATAAGACCTTGGAATTGCGATTGTTCAATAGCTCACTGAAGACATACTTCACTTTCACGATACACCTTAATTTTTGCTTTCTGTAAGGGAAAATTGATGGTAATGAAAAAATTGCATTTTAAATGAGCGTAGATAGATTATACAGCAAATTTTCTCCTTTACGGGATTTTATTTTGGTGAAATATAAGCTGTAATTGATTATTTTATAAAGTTTATGACCATGCATTGGGAATAGATTTGATAGTTGCTTCATTTAATAATGGTACCTGTAATGAAAAACTTCTTTTTTGGGGGAACAGCATTGACCTTTATACTTACTGCCATTGTCTAGGAATTAATTCCTTTGTTCCCCAGTCGTAGAAAGTTACGTATTTAAGTATACATTATCTGTGTAAATTTCAAAAAGAAGGTAGGTCTGTGAACTCTTTGTAGCACGAATGTTGTGAAGATGGAGCAAGATAATTTTGTACATTAAGTTTGTATTGTTGTCTAAACAACAAACGTTGGTTTTAATCGAAATTTGGTCGCTACATTCTGATTAACAATGAATCCAGTGGAGAAAAATCACATTTTCCAACACCACCGGACCGCAGACGATTGAGAGTGAACTCTGGAACTCAAAGAACAGCCGTGTATTCAAAATGACAGTCGTGTCTCTTGATAAGCCGACAATACCCGACTCCTGAAATGCTAAATGAGCGCTCGTGGTTCTTGCTGGTTTAAAAACAGCCAAGCTGTTGTGCTTGATTGGCCGCACCGAGAGCCAATCCATTTTAAAAGGTTTAATTTTACTCTGGGGAAATTTCTCTCAAATCGATCAGTTACAGCCACTCATTGTGGTGCCGCAGAGGCACAAATAGAACATATTCAATAATTACAGGCCTGTTGTCACCGGTACAAATGTGTGCCGCCCTTCGTGTATTCGTGTACCGAGCCACATAAAAGCGCTTGTCGTGTATGAGTAATCGCACTTTGATCGAGCTCTTCCCGCCGATAGCACCGACCCAGCCCTGTTCCGACCTACAGTAAACTCCGCCAAATCGTCTCCGACTTTGATTCTCCGAAAGTAGTAGCCAGAACGGCACAAATGCAGTTTAAGCTTGAAACTGAATCCAGTTGAATTTTTTCAGAACTGAAAAAACTACTAGGTAATACAAAGTGTTTATTTTATTGAGTATTAGATTTCAATAAAACTCACCAGAGCACGATAGTAAATTCGAACGAAAACTTCACATATTGAACATCAAGTGAACTCGCCAAAATTCACTGAAAAACTAGGATAAATATAAAACCGGTAAATGCTATGGAAAATCTTTCCCCAGTCCATTTCGTCCAACAAAAAAATTTACTCTAAACCCATTAGCTTTTGCGCGTTTCGAAAGCATTACTATAAAATGTTGGCATTACTTTAACTAACTTCTATGAAATTCAGCATCCCGCACACATTTTGCATGTATGGTGGAGTATTAATTGTCCACCACAGAGCTGAATTCTGCTGCTCAAAATAAACTGGTGTCCCGAACCAGGTAAAAGATCTCAGCAACATGGCTACTTCCAAAAATGTTCTCTTCGCAATCGGCTGGCACGATGGTTTAGTTTAGTAGTTAATTCTACTGTAAAGATATTTTCACAATGGAAATATGTGGGAAAATTTAGGATGAACTAAGGAATACGCAGAACCAATCACAAAATGTGTTCTTCAACTTCAAATAGAAGAGGATAGGAAGAAAATAAAAAGAAGGCATAGCGAAGTATGCATGAAAACTGAAAGGTGCAAAGCGGGCAAGAAATGTAGTAGTCTCAAAAACCTAGTATAGCTGAGGGGACATAACAATTTTCCACCCTCAATTTTCCCCCCTTGGGGGGCGAATTACATTAAAACTATTTGCTATTCTATGCTTCATGAGATGTCGGCAAGCACGAGGAGAAGGTAACTCAGGTTCACCGCGGAGTATCCGACAAATAACTATTTAGACACAGTAAATGCTAGTGTAACTTTTTTGCCGGAGCATGTATAACTTTAGCTGCCTAAACATAACCTCTGGACTGAGCGGTGGAAATTAAAGATGCCTCAGCGAAAACGTTAGACTGGGATCTTGGAAAGCGTCAAAGTACACCAATTAGATATTTTTGGCTCACGGTTGAATTGTGATGCAACGTTGAGCGGATTACAGAGCACCTCACAATTTATGAATCTCAGCTCGCACTCTAAATTTATTTTTGAAGGTGACGGCTATCTGTCTCCTTATTTGGTGCACCGTAGACTTAGGTTACTATTTGACTAGTATATACGCATACTCTGATAATTGATAATCAAAATTCAAATCAGAAATTGAAAAGTCAAAATTGAAAATCAAAACATTAGAAATAAATCAAATACTCAAGAAGTACTTAACTAGGACTGGCGTTGTTTTACAAACCGATTGAAATGATTATACCTATGTTCATTTTTTACCTGTGGGAATCGGTAACAATTCAGCATGATTATTCTTGTAATTTGTCCCTCTCCATAGGCTTTGTCACCCTCCCCACTCTACCATCAGTGTGATTTTCTCAGTGCCATCAGTGCCATCAGAATTTTAGATTCTGATTTCTCTATTTTAAGGTCTGTTCGTGATGCAACAAAACTTAGAATTCTTGAATCCCTTTATATACATAAGAACAAATCCAGTCTTAGTGACATGCAGAGTGCGCAGGCCAAACTTTTGGTTGGCAGCTGTAGTTTCAGGGAACGCTCTATCATTTACGTTTTAATTACCTCCCATGATGTTTTTTCATTCATTTTGTCCTTTACTTGTGTTCATCTTAAGGGTATGGCAGTCTGTTAGCATTTACCGGTGTTTAAATATCTCTAGTTATTTATTATTTGTGGAGATTTACCGTAGATGATGAGTAAAGGCCCGAAACGTTCGTTTTAGTCTGAGCACATCCAATTTCAACAATGAGGTAAGTATTCAAGCTGGAAGTTTTCTTCTTTGGTTTTTGCCCTCAACTTTTTCTTGTGATAATTGGTAGGTCTATTTCACATAGTTTATATACACACTTGTCAAATACTCGCTATTTATTTGTGTTTTTAAATATTCGGTTGTCACCGCTCATTCTCTAGGTTTCGTTACAACACATGGAAATTCAATGTTTTGCTCTCAGTAATAGTATGAAGTAGACATTTCGCAGTTTTATTCTCCACATAATTCAAATCTTTCACTATTACATCAGGAGATATTTGCAGCCTCATTGGTTTAACTCACCATGTTAAGTTCACACGCTGTATTGTGGACATGGCCTGCTAGAAATATTTAATTTATGAAAATTTCCCATCATTTCCAAGGGAAGAGATTTATACAATGTTCTCCATTCACGTTGAATTATTTCTTCCTTCGTAAAAATATCATCAGCAGCCAGTTTCTTGAGAAAAATTACACAATAAAAACAACCTGACCCAAAAAAGCAGAGGTGTTTTACGAAGTACAATTATAAACTCTGATAATCATGTTAATTTTTCAGCCCTCTCGGTAGTCACTGTACCCGTTCTGCTTTTAGTAACAACATGGATAAACGTGAACACCCTGTTTTTAGTAATAAATAAGGGGGGAATAACAGAACCTGCTTTCACAAATGAAAACGAGGAAAATTTAACTCGTTTTTTGTTATTACCGATAACTTCAGTCTTTTACTGATGCGAGAAAAAATTTACGTACTTCTAAGCTCAACTTGAATTACGACCCAGAGCTGTATTATGGAGATGGTCATTGGTCAGTCGCAAATTTCCATTTTACGGTTAAACTACCCTTTTTCTCTTCAAAATGTTTTGAATTGATAAATATTGAATTATTTTACTGTGTAAGAAGTGTGATAATCAATATATTTCGAGGTTGTAAACTTAGCTTTATTAACAAATGGTCCAACGAATTAAGAGTGACTTAGTATACTTATTAAAACTCTTATAGTCTCCCTTTGTTTGGTCCGCTTGGTTTTTTTTGCTCGTTGATTTTCGTCCTCACAGCTCTGAGTAATAACATGTGGCAAAATATAGTACGATCAGATGGAGGAAAATTCACGCTCATTCGTTTATTTCAGACATTTCAAACAATTCATTGATACGTTGGAAGAAATTTCCGTGATTCTTCAGTCAACTTACATTAATGCCACAAGCTGTATTGTGGATAACGTCTGCTACAAATATTCGGCATGCGAAAGAAATTATCTATTATTTCTTCCGGAGTCTCAAAGAAATTGTTTTACTTAAGATTGAATTATTTCTACCCTCATGAACAATGCTTTCAATACAACTTTTTTCTAACAACCAATTTCTACTTTAAAAACCATTTACATGGGCAACCCTTAACCGAACGACTCACGGCTGGTCTAGAAAACAGAAAGTTCAAGAAAAACGTATCCACTGACATTGAACATTTCTAATATCGTTTATCCATGATACACTATGATATAAAGGAACTAAAGGAGCAAACGTACAAAAAGCTGAAAAAATGGATCTGAATTAAACTAGTAGGGTATCATAGGTATGCAATTTCATTTCAGATGGAAATTAGTTCACACATTTTACGTAGACTTAAACAATGGCTCGGAGATTCTAATACTCTTGTTTGCTTGAACGATTGTCACCGTCCATACTCTTTTTCAGATAGGATATGAAGGGCAAAAATTGAGGAACCTGCTTAATTAAGTAATAGCATGAGAGAAAATTGAACTTACCCTCTCACAGACGTTACTTAAGTATTCCACGATTACATAGGGACCAATTCACGTCCTTCTTGACCCATCTGACTATATAAATTGCCCAAGTTGCATTCTGAATACGGTAATTACATATAATCAATTAACGACATAAATATCACATTGACTCTTTAGCAAGTTTTTGCAGAAATGTCTTTTGCTGTTGTCGAATTATTTTACCTTCGTTATCAACCGATTTCAAGTTTAGAAACACAATTACACAGACGACCTGATTAAATGGGCCACATGCGGCCTGGCAAAATATCCACTAGGCGGAGGCACCAATTCGGAGCCCTAAAATAAAGCACATGTTCTGGCAGCACCCATCGCAGAAAATGATCTTGCGGAACCTAAGCCGCGATGTCAGATTTCAGGTTTGCCCGCGGCTGGGTGCCTGCAAGTAGAGCAGGAGTATAAATAACTCGCGCCCTTGCTGGGCGAGATGGTCCGGGCTGCGCAGGCAACTGCATGCAGGCAGCGCGGTCAGGGGGTCCGGCCAATAAACCGAGATCCCGTTGCTCGCTGTCCTCGGTGTTACAACATAAATAATCCAGGGTCGGAGAGAACGTTCCCCATCCTCTAATGGAAAACCTGGCGGGAATTTCCCTGACTCCAATTCGAGGATTGGTACATATTTTAGCTGAGTTTGGCCTTCGCTCGTGCTCTATATTATTCGGGGCATTTCATTTAGTGACTGAATGCACTTATATCTACATAGTTCTGAATTTTTCGGTGCTCGAAATATTAAGGACCTGACGCTATATAAAATTTCAATGTTTCATAAACTGGGCTTCAGCAATAGAAATAAATTTTGATAGAATTGTATTTTCTTACCAGGCGTTGTATGGGAATGCCGGCAATTATTGATTTTTTCGTAATAGATTGTTTTTCCCGCACTCTATCACACATTTATGAGACATGAGCTCAAGCAGTGCTTCTTGAAAATGATACAAAATTATTTTGTACGAGTGATAGCTCTCTCTGTGTCAACCCTCGTCACGTGAAAGTGACCATTTTCTTTCTCTCGTGCTTTAGCGTTCTTTATGAAAGACAAAAGGAATCGTGAGTCATGGAATTGGTATTTCATTTACATCCCCTGCTTTGTATCAGTTGATTGCAGCTCTGACATTCCGAAGATATGTCTTCTTCTCGTCGCTGCTCCCTCATAAAATTTAAACGACGACAGCTTCTCTAACCATTTTTGTCACAAAAAAGGCTCTGAAACTATATATGACGTCACTTGAGGAACGGCTATTGCTGCGTCGCTAAGACACAACTTATTCTGGAGTCCTTACAGTTGAAAGAATTTTAAAATTTTTCGACGATTATGTTCTCAAAAAAAGTAAAATAAATAAATAAAAACCATTACCTCCCTCATCTTGACTTTGAAACATGGAAATATAAATGGCTGAAATTACTTGAGTAACACGTTAAGTAACTTTCCATTGAATGGATTATTCAATGCAGAATTTTATCGCGTACTTTAAAATGATGTCCCACAGCGTCGATGTCTCGTCATATCATTTCCAAAATAGTTTCAGTTTCCAAGATATTCAAAATGACGTGCATGACGACGAAATCATATCCTTCAGAGCACTTTGATAATGAAACTCTTCATCATGTACAGAAAATGTCTCCTAAAGTGTCCCTCGTCAAAAATTTCTTCTCACTAAAGATTTCTTCAATGCACTTCCACGGAGGAAATGAGGAAGCTTAATTTGAGAAATAAGGCTGGGCAACGGGGCCTTTCCTGCCTTGGCCAGTTAAGGAAGGTCAATGTCGGGTCGTTTTCAGGTAATGCGATCTTTCAATGCCGAGATGGCGATAGCCCTAAGGTCACCTGGTACAAAAAGATCTTATTTTCGTGCTTCTCGTAGCGCTCTAGTTGGAGGTCCTCGCCCTCTGCATGCACGGAGAATTGCTACCATCGAAGGTTAATCAGGTTAATGCTGGGCTCAAGAGAATGGCCTCTTTGCCATTTGAGTTTGGAACATGCGACGAAAAGTAAAGCCTCCGAAGGGCTTGACAAATAGGACACCGCGCCTGCAGTTGCCTCGCTGTGACGCAGTGTCAGATGCTGCGCGGCCACAAGAAAGAAAACATTTTTATTTCCTGGCTACCTTGTTAGTACGAAACGACAGAAATGTAGCAAAATTGGCTTTTGGGGAGTTTTGGAACGCTTTTTAGCGCGGTGGCCAAACTGCTACTTCTGTGCTCTCAACTCATTAGTGCAGAGGATTATGTGCAATGTTCTGTGCGACAATCGTGTAACTGGTCTAGTATGACGCAGTTAACAAAGTTAAAATGAACGTTAACTTATCTTATTTCACTTTCATAAAATATCAATTTAAGAAGTGCAATCATAAGTTTAAAGTCCACGTAAAAATTAACTACTAATTAATGTCAAAAACAGTGGAAAGATAATGTGTATTTTCACTAAATATTCTTCGCGAGCGCGGGGTGCCACAGTTTTGTAAAGCTGGAAATTTTCTGTTACAGAATAAGAATATCTGGGAATTTTAGTTCACCAGGAAGGCAACTGCTAAGATAATAGTATGGTATTTGTAAAAGGAAAGAATTTTCGTTCCCTCGAATCTTGACCTCACCTCTGCGACCTCACGAGTGTCAAGCTCGGTCGGGGTGTAGGGCAGGCAACGACGCATGCACCTGCATCATCCCATTGCAGACACTCGCATCAATCGCCTGAAGTCTTTCCAATGGCGACATCTCCGCATGGACAAGCACATCAATAAAAAATAATAAAGTATGAGCAAAGAAGTGTTCTCGCACCGGTCTGTTGTTATTTTAGATGTCATATTTACCGAATAATTTAACGCTGCCCTGATGCATCATTCAAAAACTCAAATTCTTTAGAAAAATCATCAAAATAAAGCAACTTTTCAATATTATGTTCCCAAAATATTCAGGTTGGGGAGACTATTATAAATCAATTTTACTCATTCGCGATTTTAAATGATTTGTAAAATTGGCTCAGAATAGAACGATATCCGGCGTTTCACCGTGAAATTATCTTAAAGTTGCCAAGAAAGTTGGCAAAAATTAAAATTTCACACTTAGTTTGTTGTACTGGTAAACTTTCATTCGTATAAGTCTTCCCACGATTAAGAACCAATTTGTATTTCTGTTGCATTTAGCTTTATTCCCCTTACCTCTTTCGAGTCGGCTTTCACGAAATTTATTTAGCTAGTTAAAATACATGCTTGTGCTTCATTACCCATTTGGAAACAGATTGAAAAAAACAACAAATATTTTTTTAATTATAAGAATTATAGCATTGGCACACTAGTGTCCCAGCAGACATGTTTGTTTATGTTTACTGGGATGATTATGTCTCAGTAGACAGTAACGAACAATAGGGTTCAAACAATCTTGAATGTATATTTTCTTCATAGTATTTCAACAATAATTTTACTCTCTGAAAATATCAGTTGAAAAATCTGAAAAAACTAAAAAATTTGGAACAATAACTAGAAAAAATCTGTAAAAAATGACCTCATCAGCTGTTGCGGATCGACTGGGCGCTATCGCTCTCTGACATTGTGCAATGAATAGCGGAAAACTGTCACGAATAGTTGCTGAACCTATAACTGTCTGTTTTGATACAATAGAACACGTTTCTGCGACACACATATATAGCCCTCTGGACTTTTAAAATATCTGGAGGGACACATATGTTCGAGCAGACTCGAAAGGGTTGATGAGAAGTTGTAAACTCAACTGGATTACCATATTATTTTCGCCCTAATTCAATAAAAGTGAGAACCATCTAATGCACAATGGAAAAAAACACTCGAAACAATAATGAAACTCACTTAATGATCGTATAAAGGTAGCACATATTGCTATTTTTCAATTTGATTTTAATTGTTATAATAAGATCCCACCTCGAAAATATCTCTGATAATGTAGCACAAAGTTACTGAGGTGAACTACTGTACGAAATAATCAGAGCCGTCAGCTTTAATGAATTTTATAGCTGCGCTGTTTGTTCCTTTTCAGCTATGCTAGAAAACTGGAGGCCTCTAACTTCCCTTTCTGTTCCATAATCTGCACTAAAAGGTTGTTTTTGCCCATGGACAGCCAGTCCTTTCTATCGCCCTAACTTCCATAAGATTTTAAACTTCGGAGCTGCGCTCGGGAAGTTCCATGTTTCCTCGCCAAAAACTGCATCAATTGTTTTCCGTCTTTGATGAAATTGTTGAGGATTTAAATTATTGGAGTAGCGTCATTTGTTTCTGGAAGAACATTTATGATACCTCACTAAGTCATTTCAGCGGTAGTTTTAAGTCTAAAAATGCGCCAGTTGGTCTTTCTGGAGTGACTCATTTAGTCCCGAAAAATTTAATGATCTTGCGCTTCAAATGTGAAGATTTTTACGGTCCCACTTTTTACATGTAAAGACATGCTGTTTGTACAATAATTTACTTTCAGTTTTTTTGCTACATACTTTTTCTGTGAGCTAATGGTTGGTTAAAATATTTGCGCATGCCAGAAGATCATTCTATATTAAACTTATTTCATCACTGTAGCTTAAATCCTGACTACGGAGAGAAAAGTTAATTTATCAATGTGAGCTTAAAATGAATCCAAATTCGACAGTGGGGTTAATTCGAGAGCAAAATTTTGGGATATATGTGATCAAGGCTCACTTCTGAATACGATATCTATTAGAAAATACTATTTTACTAGTAACATCAAAAAAGCTTTAGCATCAATGTTGTGCAGCCCACAAACATTGAAAAATGGTAATCTGGATGCTCTCTTTGTTACTGGTTACTTCACTACCGTTAATCACACATCAGATGGATAAAAAGAGCTGGTATTTGCTTCTTTTATTTTCCCTTCAAATGGACATGTTTTCAAAAAGTTTTGAGTTCAGGGCATTGAAGGGACATCTTCATGCGACTGACAATGATTCCGTCATGGCAGTTCAACGAAGTCTCGCTATAACTGTTAGTATAATCTAATTGTACATGGTGGGGCGTAAGTATGCAAACATAGCTTAAATGATTTAGTAAAAAACCATTGACAATTGTTTTCAAGTATTAATTGTCTCTATACAATAAGTAATTAAAATACTGATTTTTCTAATTACTAAATTTGAATTGCTTTGAAATCATTGTTGTAACGGGAAACAATAGTTGTAACTTAAAGCTCAGGAACATGAAACTCTGAGATTGCAGAGAGCCTTTATGTACCAAGATCAACTGTTGCACAGTCAAGCGGTATAAAGAGCAAGGAAACTTCAAGGATCAGCTATGATGTTGAAGACCTCGATTACAACGAGCCAAATCTCATGCTAAGGCCGTTCGAAAACAGGTCAGGCGACACTCGATGTCCATGAGGAAGATAGCGAGAGAGTAGACAATCAGTCACTGAGCAACAGGGATGATTGTCGACGATTATTTGGGAATATCTTCCCACACCTTGCAAAAAAGTAGACGCTCACAAGAATTTAAATGCTGAAAAGAACGTATTACGGAAAAATTTTGTTGAACGAGATGAATAGAGGCACGGCCGTTGAAATCACCTGGACTCACGAGAAGTGCTACTGTTCAAAGTGACTCCCGATCGGTGCAATCATCACTTGTCGGGAGATGATGCTTCAGACAAATAAAAAATGTTTCTAAAATCGAGAACGAGGAGAAAAATGCTTCTGAAGTTGTGTCTTGATTAAAAAGAGTTGGTCACACCAAAGAAGCAGCTTCTGTTTTGGTTTGGGAGTATGAGCGGCAATTTTGACATCATATTCTCCTATTTTTGTGAGACCAAATAAAAAATTGAATTCAAAAACACACATCAGCGATACTCTGAAGTTTGTGTTGGATTCTGTTTCCAAACATTTTGCGTATCGTAGACTGGACCTATCAATGAGATTGAAGAACTGCTCATGCCACGGATATCACTTACGCTTGGTGCGAAGATAGTTTGGTACGATTTAGGTGGAAGAAAGTGAGGCCTCCGTGTTCCTCTGGTTTCAACCCCATGAATTTCTCAATATGGTCGAAAATTCGCAATTCTGCCACAAATTTGAAATGTTCAATTCCCCGTGCATGAGACAATATTTACCTTGAATTGCTTCGCGCCGCTGCTGGTGTCACGACTTCGATTCCTAAGCGACAAGAACCAACGAGGCCGAGACAATTATCTTGAATCAGTCTACCTGTAAAATAAAACTTTATTTGTACATGTATCATTACATGTATTAGAGAAATGATTGGTTTTATATGGTCTCATCACAATTTTTATTATTGTGAAACTTATACACATGAGACAAGCCTCGCTTGCATCTCTCATGACGTCATGTGTTTCAGAACACACAACGCTGTGGAAGTCACCATATGCTCATATATTGATCATAAGGCATTGTGAAGAAGATAAATCCACACTTACTATGAGCTGAAGTTTTACTTCTTTGTCAAGTTACCGATAACTGTGGCGAATATCACCATTAAGTTTCTTTCAATGTTATTCTTTAATAAAAGACCACGCGCTCTTTTAAATGTACATTCATTTTTTAAAGCTTTAGGCTTAAAACTTCAGCCTTTTTTGAAAATTTATTACTAAGTTCTCAATTGATAGATTCTAAGAATAAATATATCGGGAGTATATTGGCGAGGCATGTTCTTATAATGATGCGAGTAGCACTAACACTAACGAAAAAGAGAGAGAGAGCTCGAGGAGAATCAGCGACAGCTCACCGGGAAATAAATCCGGTCGCCACAACCGAAACAAACTAAAGTTCGTTTTCCACTTGAGGTTTATGGCAGGGACCCGTAGTTTGATCTATGTAAATGGCCTCGGCGATCCGGTGGTCGATTTCGTTGATAAAAGAATGAGTGACTGTAAATTGTATTTTAATGGTTCCGATAGTTGAAACGTTCATTTTGCGATCTCTGCCCTAATGTTGATGGATGTTACTTGAATTGCATCTATGCTGTTTATATTTTATTTCTAGCGTCTTCGTTGTGTTACAATGTAAGTTTCGCTACAGCTAGTCTCTGTTTAAATGGAGTGATACTCAACTTCACTTTTCTGAACTTCAGGTGTGCTAAAAGGCATCTTTTATTCACAGAAACTCAACATAAAGGCTGGAAATGAATATTTATGAATATCAAATAGAACTGTCAGTCATTTCAGGTAATATTATCTGTAATTACAAAGAAGAATGGTTGAAGATACCAATTATTGAATATTATTTAAAACCAGGGAAATTTTAAAGAGATGCTAAGAAGTTCTATCTATGCTTGAAGTACATTTTACTCATTTTTAAAGACATTTTTTCACTATAATGTGAAGATAATTCTAAGTTTTATATTAAAAATTCTCGTTTTTTACTTTCGTCTTCAAGGAACCAAAGCCTTCACTTTACCCTAGTCACATCGACCCGAACCTGGCTGATGTGAGAGAGTGTTATCTTTGAGTGCTAAAGTTTCTTTACATTATGCTGATAAGAGTTTTCAACTTTCTGTGCTTCCCTGGGCTCGTCCGTGATTTGCATTCATGCGAATGCGGAAGTTGTAATACCACTGTCGCTACTGGTGAAATTGTTCTTGTTCATAAAGTTTGCCACCTGTGACTCGTGAATAATGCCAAACCGTATCTAAGGTGTAGGGTAATGTTCATTCTGTTGATTTACTGGATGCAAATTACTTCATTATTCTAGGCCAGACGTGAGAAACCTCTGCTTGCCAAATTTATTCTGTCATCTCATTGTGAAGTTCAATGTTCCGTTACCTCTCTGATTTTAGACTATATGTTTACTATCCAATCATTATTGCCTGATACTTCAAGATGGAAATATAGAGGGAATACATAACGAAGATTCCCATTCGTATCATGATCGTATATGGAAGACTTTCAAAACCGCAAATGAGGAGTAGCATCACAGTGCAATTAACTAGATTTATGCGGGCACTGATATCCAAAGAATTTAGTGCGCCGCGTCCGCATCAAGTAACCAGATTTGTTTCTTGTACGATAGTTTGATCTTTGTTGTTTACGAGTTGATAATTTTCCCTTTCCACGCCCAGGCGATCGCTCGTTGACAAGGTATGTTAATTCTCAAATCTTTTCTGAATCTTGATTCCTACGCGTGCCTTGGTTTCGAACACCTGTCAGCACATACTATTTGCTAAAGGAATTGTATTGCTTAGCTCTCATTGAATGTTTGTCAAGAACCCCTCATAAATATTTCTACAGTTCTAGAGTTTTTTCTCACTAATAATTTGATAACTGGCTCTTTACTGCCAAATGCACACTGCACAGAACGACTAGCTTGTGTTATTGGTTGTTACATCCATGGTGCACTTCGTGTGAGGTCCCCAGCTGAGAGTTAGGTCGGCCTTCTTTTTGTTGACATAAAATGCTTTTGTTATGTTAAGAACCATCTTTTTTCGGCTCACTGCTGTCCTGTTTTTCAGCACCTACTACTTTCCTCCTCAATTTTTGTCTTGTTTTATAAACTTCTTTCTCAACTCACTGTTTGTATGCCCCTTCTGCATAGATTCCGCGTTCCTTATCTCCATACGAAGTGCTCCCTTTGGTCAATATTGAATTTAATGTCGTCAACGATTTCAATAATTTTGTTGCCATATGTGGGTAATTTGGTATAATTGAAGACGTTTTACACGAATAACAGTGTGCTCGGAAATGCTTAGTTTTCGAGATATTTAACTTTGAATTTATAGGAACGTCGCTTATAAAATTGAACAAACGGACACTTAAATAAGCAGAAATGCGGTTTTGACGTAACGATAGGTGAGGTTAGGTTAGTTTAATAAACTAACCCAAACTAACCTAAGTAAACTTAAAATGATTTAACTTAGCCCTACCGAGGCTGATGCCTTCCGCCCAAAAACTTATGGTCTGAGTCCGCAAAGCGCCGGAAGAGCCAAATCGAAACTGCCGTTAAAGTTATTCTTACCTGAACGTTATAAATGCTATATCTCGCAAACCATGCATTTGCGAGCACAATGTTATGCGGGTAAAACGTCTTAAAATGTCTCCAATTACGTAGGTCTCGCAACGAAATTTTGAAAATCGTTGACAACATTAAATTCAATATTGACCCTGCCTTCATCCTTCCTCTCTTCGGAACGCTTTTTTCAGTGGTTAGGGAGGCTTATGCTAACAACTAATCTAATATGATTCATGGTGCACTTCGAATGAGTTTGATCATTCCTGCTGAGGATGTAGAACCTCGAAGGTTGACTTTTCTAGAACTGTGTTCAAGAATGTGTTGCCTTCCAGAACGGCTTTTCATGTGTGAATTGCGTTTCTTTACCTACATATTTATCTCTATTAATTTCCGTGACTATTGATGAATTTTGCATTAATAATTAGTATTTTTAGCATGAATTTCCATTTTCATTTGGCGAATATGAATTTTGTGCTGTGCATATTCCTCCCATTTGCTGGTAGGAAGTAGAATTAATATCAAACGCAGCCTAGCTATTTTTTTCGGTCGATATCGGGTTTAATGCGCTCACGGAAATTAAGAATTCCATTCCAAAGAATCACTAAAGAAATACATTTAAAAACGTTTTACATAAATGACATTCTGCTCGCCGATGCGTAATTTTTGAATGATTCAACTTTGAAGTTATAGGAACGTCGTGTATAAAAGTGAAGGAACGGACAAGTAAATATGCAGTGATACGGTATTGACGTAACGATGGGTGAGGTTAGGGTAGGTTATGTTATGTTAGTTGAATAAACTTACCTAAAATAACATAAATAAACCTAAAATAGCTTACCTTAACTTACCCAAACCGACGCAGTTTTTTTCCCACCCAGAAAGTGGGCGTGTCCCGCCAAGAATGTGGGCGTGACCCAACCATGCGGCGACTAAGCAACCGACTATGTAATGTTATTCCTATCTGAACGTAATTATTGTTATATCTCGAAAATAACGCATCAGCGAGCAGAATGTCATTCGTGTAGAACGTTCTTTAATGTGTTCCTTTAGTGATTCTAGGGAACGGAATTCTTAATTTCCGTGAGCGCATTAAACCCGTTATTGACCTTTTTTTCGGTCAGTTGTACTCATTTACAAGTTCTGGCTCGAAATGCAGTAATTTAGCCCCATTATAAATTATCAAGTTTGTCTTAACTAACACAGCAAAGCACGGTTTCAAAGGTTTGGCTTTAGCCTTAGACATCAAAACCACGTCTAGAATAAGGCTTCTATTCACAAATTTAATTAAAGACATAATTTGAGAATTGTGGAAAAAGTAGGCAAACGAATATCTCGAGATCTTTGTTGAAAGAGCAATTGGTTAGAAAGTTTAGGTAAGAAACTGCAGGACAGACATTTTAACAAGCGTGTCACTCTAGTTTGCAAATCTTTTTCTCCTAATTCCGACGGATCCGCTCATAA
This sequence comes from Platorchestia sp. MABIK, assembly GCA_014220935.1. NCBI lineage: Eukaryota > Metazoa > Arthropoda > Malacostraca > Amphipoda > Talitridae > Platorchestia > Platorchestia sp. MABIK. The sequence continues at coordinate 97,565 of JACJUY010000670.1, forward strand.
AATACGCTAGAGATCCAAACGACTGTGCTATACAAGAGTTAGATTGCAGGCTGTAATGTCATCAACTTGCGCTGAATACTCCCAGCTGTTTTTTAATTAGCTATTTCTTAATTAATGAACGACTTCAGTGTTTTAAAGGCTCATTACACTAGCTTGAATGTTATTTTAGTTCAAATGGGCAGAATTAGGTATTTAGCATTTGATATGTTAACTGCATTTGCGCTGTTGCTTCGGTTCTCTTTGGTTAGGTTGGAAGTAGAAGAATTGAACAGCCGTCTTTACGGCTTGATACAATTCTATCCTTTCGGGAAAAATATGATTGCATGATGACATTTAAACGTGTACGCCATAGTGTAATTTAAATGAAGGTAGTGAAATACTGTAATTGAAATGCCATTCATTAATCCTGGTACGGTAATGAGTAATTTACTTAGTGGCAAACGCGTATACCAATACGCTGTCTGCGTGTTAAATGAGCAGTCCCAGATTATATCCGCATTTCGGGAACTTCTTCCTTCTTATTGGCTCCGACATAAGACGGCGAATATCCTGGCAGAGGTGGAACGATACACCATTCGGGCTCAATATTAATAATCGCATGTGATGAAGATGAATGTGACTTCATTTCGTTAGGAAATTATTCTCTAGAAGGTTTCGAAGTGCTAGGAGACCTAATCTTGATACGTATGCTGCCAAGCTCAGATGTTGTATACACGCAATATTTTGAAACTCAACATAGCTGGGCACGTTTGCTTTGAGATCGTTCGATGACTGAAAGTTATTTATGGTTTGGGTGAGGGTATTCCCTACAAGGCGTTCAAGTAGCATTTTGCTCGAGGTCAAATGAACGAATTTTGAAAAACGTGATGTCCAATTTGGCCTTTGTTGACAACGGTGAAGAAAGCTCAGTCAATATCGAGTTTAATTCGCTCTAGGGATTTAGAAATTTTGTTTCCAAGAATCGGTAGAAGAACACATTTAACAGTTTCACCGCGTTTTCGCGGGTGTAAACGGTTTGTTGGGTTAGGTTATCCGAAGCAGAATAGGGAAATCGACTATGATGATCGATTATATCTTTATCCTTCCTAAAAAATGTGAAAAATACAATTACACGAAGCATTTCACCAGGTATGATAACAGTTATTTCTCAAAAAGGTTGCGAAACAGAATAAATGTCGTTGAGCAATACTGGTACGCAAATGTGCAATTTACCGACTGAAATGGGCCAACACGCGGGGAACGTGTTAAAGACGTTTCACATGAATGACATTTTGCTCGTTAATGCGTAATTTTCGTAATATAACATTAATAACTCTCATGTAGGAATAACATTACACAGTCGGTTGCGCAGTCGCCACATTGTTGGAACACGCCCACTTTTTTGGCGGTAAAAACAATATCGGTTTGGCTAAGTTTAGTTGAGCTATTTTAGATTTGTTTTGATTTATTTAGGTTTATTTAGGTTTATTTAGGTTTATTTAGGTTTATTTAGGTTTATTTAGGTTTATTTAGGTTTATTTAGGTTTATTTAGGTTTATTTAGGTTTATTTAGGTATATTTAGATTTATTTAGGTTTAATTCAGTTTATTTAGGTTTATGTACGTTTATTTACGTTTATTTAGGTTTATGTACGTTTATTTACGTTTATTTAGGTGTATTTAGGTGTATTTAGGAGTATTTAGGTTCGTTTAGGTTTATTTAGGTTCGTTTAGGTTTATTTAGGTTCGTTTAGGTTTATTTAGGTTCATTTAGGTTCATTTAGGTTCATTTAGGTTTATTTAGGTTTATTTAGGTTTATTTAGGTTTATTTAGGTTTATTTAGGTTTATTTAGGTTTACCTAGGTTTACCTAGGTTTACCTAGGTTTACCTAGGTTTACCTAGGTTTACCTAGGTTTACCTAGGTTTACCTAGGTTTACCTAGGTTTACCTAGGTTTACCTAGGTTTACCTAGGTTTACCTAGGTTTACTTAGGTTTACTTAGGTTTACTTAGTTTATTTAACTAACCTAATGTTACCTAACCTTACCTCACCCATCGTTACGTCAATACCGTATTACAGCATATTTACGAGTTCGATCCTTCACTTTTATATACGACGTTCCCATAACTTTAAAGTTGAATAACTCGAAAATTACGCATCAGCGAGCAAAATGTCATTCATGTAAAACGTTTTTAAATGTGTTCCTTTAGTGATTCTTTGGAACCAAATTTTTAGTTTCCGTGAGCTCATTAAACTCAATAGCGACCGAAAACTCTCACCATTTCAGTAATACATTTACCAAGGCGTTTAGGGAAAAGAACTCGCGCGTATTACGCTGCACAAATGCAACTTTTTTGCCACCGGTTCGCAAAACGCTCTAATTAAGCATTTTAAGCTTGTCCGATTGCACATAACCTTAGTTGGCTAATTTAAGAAATTTCTTAATTTTCTTGGAAAGCATGAAGGTATCGCCTACGAGTAATCAATAGCTTTGTCGCATTTAAAACTATGGTCTTCTCCCTGTAGAAATTCAGGTAGCGTGTACTTTTTTGAAATGTTCTTCTCGTCTTCGGTTTCGTTTTAGTGTCGTGAGACTTTCAACAATAATTCTCACCTTTGGGTCCAAGGTTCGTAAGGAGACACCCGACAAGGAACGAAGACTGACGTTCCTCTTGCAGGTAGTGAAAGTGGGTTTTCATTTAATTGATTATTACAAAACAGAGTGACATTATAGAGAAGGTGCTACTTACATAATAACACAGGTTAGGTATGTGCACATAGACCAATCAGTGAATCAGCACAACCTCCTGTCTGAGGTAAGCATGGACGGAGTGACCACGTTACTTGAAGTTCAGTCCCTATCTAATTAAACGTTGTGCTTGCTTTCTGAGAAAAGCCTGCGTACGAAGTGAACACCTCATAGATTCTCGTACTATGATTGATCAAAAAATTTTGGACCAGAGCAGATGTGATTGAGAAGTATAACTTAACATTTGAGATGAGATCTTAAGTAACATAGCAACTAGTCAACACATTCTCGGACTCGCTTCATACATCCACAGACAATGTATCAGTAAAATAATGATTGGAGTTGTTGAACTTTAATGGGCGAGGGATGAAGTATTACATACATCCTGACAATATGAAAGACACGTATGTACTTAAAAATATCGTGCGTCTAACTAACTCGTTTAGTTTCTGTTTTGGTTGCTTAATGGAATTTCTGTACCGATGACTGATGACAGCTAAGAGTAAATTTGCGAAGTTTTTCATCGAAAGGTAACTCTGATTTTAAAAATTGTGATAGTTTATTAGCATATAGTTCGATTGTAGTTACCCGCTTCCTGATTTTAGACTACTTATAAGGCCGGCAACGATTGCAGTTGAATTTGATACTCTGAGAGGTCCGATAATTATGATCTAGCGTCGCTGTTTTTTGCACAGAAAATTTGTTGAATTTGTGGGCTTTAATTTAGGGATCGTTATTTTCTGCAAAATGAAACAGAAATGAGATTAACATCCTTTCAGGTCAACATGAGTGCACATAAGTTAGACAATTCTTTTACAATATGAAGGTAAAAAACAAAAGAAATATATGCGTAATGAGCAGTTTTAGAAAAAGACATTTCGGCAAAGAGGCGTTGCCAAAAATGTTATAAATTCCCTGTTTTATAGTTTTAGCAGATTATATCCCGAAAGCAAAAAAGATATATGTTATAAAAATAGGTTTTGCAAATAGTGGAAAAGAGCAACTGCGCCGCAGAGTTAAGAGTGTATTTGCTGATTTTTATTTTGTATTTTTTTTTGAGAGAAAAAGCCATAAATGGTGAGGGAGGCAGGAATGCCTGAGAGTTGGGAACAGTAATTCAACTCTGGAATTACAGTGTCCGAGTGCTTGAATTTGGTTATTGCTTGCTTATCATGTGGAGTTAATGGCCGAAGTTTGCAGGTCAGGTGGGGAGTTTTGCGAAGTTAATTTGGCTTGTGAGTGGAATTTCAACCAGGTATAGCGATGTGGTGAAAGGCTTACAAGATTGCGGTTTTAGCCCAAAAAAGTTATGGTTTATTTTAAAATAAAATAGGAGATAGGATTTCTCAGAGAGAGGTGGCAGGTACGTACATGTGGAACAACGTTGAGGTAAAATTAAAGAGGTTAGACAAAGACTATAATTGTGCTCGTAGTTCCCCATTTACAAAGCAGAAAATGTACAAATGCGTTATTGTATAAAATTAATTCATCCCATGTGCTGTTTCATTCTAACAAAATAGAGCTGTGAGCTAACTCTTCAGTAATAGCTCATAAAAATCTGGATTCAATTCTAACCTCGCTTCAGTTTGCTTGAGTTTTTATGGTTCGCTCTTTCCGGGAATTTCTCAGCTATAAAGAAAGACTTTTCGACAAGCTGTTAAGTTTTTCAAATGAATTAACCACTAATTCATTTCCGTGTGCAGGAACTACTTGTTTTGACATTTGCAAGCCACAATGACCTTGCTACGAGCTCAGGTGAGACGTAGGAACACAAATGGATGGCTAAACTTCCTGTAAAAATCGTCCTCAATTATGCTCGGAGGCAAGCAAAGTACGCTCAGAGTTTGCTTTGGGAAGTGAGGCGTCATTGGTACTCAATGAATTTTTGAAATGTTTATTATTTGCACTTCACACGCCTCGTTGATCTTTGATGCGTTGCTCTGTGGCTCACTCATATTAGGGAGTCATCGGACTCAAGATATATATATTTTTTAAACTGGTCGTTTTTACTTTTAAGTAACTATTTTCGACCCAATCAAACTTTTTACTGAGTTACTTTGTTTTCGATAGAGAGTATCCTATGAGAATTTACGTACTAGAATCTATTGCTACCACAGAGACTGTCGAGGAAACGCATAACTTCTTTCTTCTCTGTGATGAAACGCTGCATTAACAGTTTTTCTGCGGCTGGCCCGTGTACAATCTCTCACTGAAGTCTATCAATAAAACGCTGGCAGTGAGTAAGTGAGCACTTCTGAGGCAAACAGGCTATCAGGAAGTAGTAATATGCAGCAGTGCTCTGTTTTGTTTACATTTTTGCAGATAAATATCGTGTCAAAACTACAAGAAATCTGTCGAGATAAATAATTGACGACATTCGTTACCCAGAGCGATTTTGTTTGCCGTGTGTCTGATATCGAGCTTCAGCTTGGTCTATGATTATTGACGAGGGAAGGTGTTTCACCCTCAAACTTCTTCGGTACGCGAAATGTTTTTCCGAAACCAACTATACAATTCGTCGCACAGGTGACCCTCTTAAAGGGTAGCGATACATTCAATACCTAAAGAGCTCTGAACAATTTAAATCTACCATTTTCTATCATTTGACCTTCAGATTAATAGAAAATGCTGTACTCCAGTAGCTACTTCAACTTCAACTACAATGGTTACAAACGAGGTACATCAATATCCCCGATTTAAATTATTTTTTTTGAGTTTCATTTTTCCACTATTCACTTAGCATAGCTCAGAGGCGTTTGCCATCGGTGAAGTACTTAACTAATTTATCAAAAATTTTGCTAAACATCCATGGTTCCATTAGCTCAGCTCACTTCTAAACTATTCCTACGAGAGTAGAATTTTCAGCGATTCCTGACCACTTGGACCGCGACATGAGCCACCGGTGGTCACTGAGGGGATTTTCATTATACCACTAACCGACCAGTGGTCACGAACTCAATTTAAAAAAAAAACTTCATCAAAACTAAAGGAAGGCACGATCTTGTTATTGTTTGCTATTTGCGATATTGTTTACTACAATTGAGTTTCAATATGAGTTTAAAAATATTAAACTTAATTTCTACCAGCCGTAGTCAAAACTTAGTTTCACAAAAATTACCGAACATTTAGAAAACATTCCATTCGGAGGGAGTGCAATTATTGTATCTAAGGGAATTACCGCTCCCGGGGGAAGACGTAAGGTTCCGATCTGAAGATTAAGTACACCTTGCCTTTGGTGAAATCCAAGTTCTGTTTTTGTTTTGTTACTGACCATCATTTTTCAGGTCATGATCAGATAAGTGCTTATTAACTTTTTCTTCGTCTCTTACTTTCTATAATTTAAATTTTTCTGTTTCAAGGAGATGCATTGTGCTATAGTTCAATGCTAAATGGTGCTTTACTCCAATCTCTCTTGGGAACCTCTTTCTTGTGGTTAGAAAGGCTTAAATTGTCTAAATTACAGAAAATATTTTTGATCGAGCACACATGCAGAACATATGTGTTAAATATCAGGTCCAAACTTGGTACGATTTTTATCCTGCAAGTCACAAGTATTTAAATACACCTGCAGTGGCCAATATAGGAAAATTTGACGGGAAACATGTAAATAACGGAAAATAATCCCTATTTTTTCATATGCTGCACATGAATATATAGATTGCCAGTGTAAGATGATTATCGGCGATTATGCGATGTAACACTGAAAAACTATATAGGATATTGTTCAATAACTTTTAGAACCGGTAATGCGGAATTCTCGAACCAATAATAAATGGCGTTATAAAAATGAACACTTAGCAGTCAGCAAAGAACTACAAGAATCCTTTGACGAAAAAATGCCTCACTTTAGGCGCGCCACCTACTCTTCAATGAGTACGTTTTCAGAAAGTTTCTTTATTTTTAGGGTGATTTTGTAACCGTTAGAACACTGTTGAGTAATTTATGGGTCATGACCACGACGATCGATTTCGAAACCGCCTTCGTGTTTTTTTTTAAATTTCCTGCCCAGATAAACAGTGTGAGAAATATTTTACTTAACTAAATTACGCTAGTTAAGTGTCAAACAAGTGATTAATTATCCCATCGCATTCTTTTTTCAGAAGTAAATGTTGGAGCATTATTTTTACAGAACTTTGAACTCTGTATGACTTCTAGCTAACACCTTTAAACGTAATACAAATGTATTCACCCTCCTCTCGTGCAGCAGCCTCATTTGAGAATGCTCGCTCACCAATCAAAACTTGGAAAATATTTGAAACATAGTAGGTGTACCATTTCTTTTTTTGAACGTTTTACACATACGTGAGAACAGCAATTCTCTAAAGCAAGAACATTCAAACTAGAGTTTCAGTCACCCGTGTTTACTCAGCGCGATTGTGCGGCGACTTAGAAAATAGCGTGACATGAATAGCATTACTTATTTTGTTAGCTGAAATATTCCTCGCTTCGATCCACTGCGCGAAATGGTTTTAGCTCTCAAATAGCTTTGCCTAACCGAGCGCTCGTTGCTCCAGCCAAGCAATCTCCATTGTTTTCATTCTTGTGAGAGGTGCATGTGAACCGCAGTTTAATGATGGATAGCTTGTTGGTCTTTCGCTAGTTCAAATTCTGGGAAAAACAAAACATCATTGAAAATTTAGGGTAATTTCAAAATTTAGTTGTAAAATTCTGATGAGCTGTTCAAATTTCTTACTAAAATCAATGCTTCAATGATTGTTTTACTATCATGGGATCTGCAACAGCGATGGATCTTATATCACCACGCCTGCATTAGCTGTGCGCATAGCAGTGACGTCACACTAGTGGTCTGAAGACGGCGGCAGAAGTGAGTAGAACCGAATGGCGGTAATGACGTTCTGCGTTTTTTCCATCAGAACTTCTAAGCACGTTGCATGTCGTGCGATACGCATGTTACATGTCGCTGGCATTAGGTATAAGCGTGTGCATTGAAGGATATACAAGGTGCGTCTGTAAAACGGAAATTTTTCAAGGTTCTTAAAACAATGAAAAAGAAGGTATAAACAAATGTATTTGGTATTTAAATGATTGACATTAACAACCATTTGTTGTAAAATAGCCGAAATGAATGATTTTTTGAAAATAATGTCCTCTAGGTGGCCTCTATTCCGACGCACACGGAATAGCAACAATCTTTTCTCGAATACGCTGTTTCAAGGCTGTAATGCTCCCTGGAGGATATAATTGATACACCTTCTTTTTAAGGAGCCCCCATATGTCATGAACAATTTCCACGGCCGCCTTGATGAATGTGTGCGTCGGAATGGAGGCCACATAGAGAACATTATTTTCAAAAATCATTTCGGTTATTGCACACTAAAAGGTTGTTTATGTTAATCATTTAAATACCAAATCCATTTTTCTACACTGTAGTTTTCAATGTTTTAAGAGCCTTGAAAATATTCACTTTCACTGACGCACCCGGTAGCACTGGGTCCAATACCACAGGATTTCGACCTCGCCACCCCTCTCCCTCCACCTCCGAGTTGCTACATGAAGTTGCCATTCGCGCCAATTTTTTAACTATGTAGTACTACTGAGGTTTATTAACCTATCTGTTCGTTATACAGTTATTATTAATTTCTGCATTGTAAACACTACACGTACTTAGTAAGTGGAGAGTACAGCGGAATACCAAAGTTAACCTGCATTAAATCATTGTAATAAATTATGACAACGACCGCTGGTGTTTGGCCATTCAACCCTCCATCTCGGCACTCAAAATCAGGGATTCTGTAACTTTTTTAACTTAA